>JAVQJV010031075.1:0-16882 GCA_036024995.1 Gadopsis bispinosus
GCTTCGGAGAGGGGTCTGGGGGCTGTCCTCCTACAGGGATCTGAGGAGGGGCGACACCCAGTGGCCTTCATCAGCCGTAAGCTGTTCCCCCGGGAGGTCCGGTATTCGACGGTGGAGAAAGAGGCACTGGCAATTTAGTGGGCCCTGGACTCGTTGAAATACTACCTCCTGGGACGAGAATTCACACTGGAGACAGACCATAAGGCTCTCCAGTGGCTGGAGAGTATGAAGGACATCAATGGGAGGATCACCCGCTGGTACCTGGCAATGCAGCCCTTCCGCTTCATCATCCATCACATTCCAGGGAAGGATAATTGCACAGCCGATTATCTCTCTCGCTGTCCCAGGGAGAGCTTGGAAGGGGGGAAGTGTGTGTTGGCTGAGGCAACACAATTCTGACTTACCTGGCTCGGCGCTCCTTCCTGGTCCAACAAAGGATTGGGCCCAGGCTGGAGCTAGACTTTTATGCTGAGGCCCCGCCCAAGGACTATACCAATGACTCCGTCAGCTTTGGGGGGGGTTTGGGTTTCCATAGGCAGAAACTTAGTGAGAGGTTATGCTGTCAACCCCTGCAGGTGTTGATTGGTTTAATCATGAGGTATATAGGTTTCCCTCATGCCTCATTGAGGAGGTCGATTTGTTAGGTGTACATCCTGTTTTGTTAATAGGTTTGTATCGTAGAGTTGGTTTTGTTTGACCTCTTTTAAGGGCCCTGCTGTTCTTAAAGTAGTTTATTTAGTTATTGCTTTGTTATTGTAATTAAATCCTTTGTTTCGTACTTTAAATCTGTGTCCTCTCATGCCTTGACTGCCTGTGTTACGTTAAAGTAAAAGCCCTGCTTGTCGTGTTTCCTCATGCCCACACCTGCCTGACTCTGTCATTTTGATTAATGATTAAATCAATCAATCAAAATGTATTTATATAGTACCTTTCAAAAAAATCAAATGCAATTCAAGATGCTTTGCGAGCGACTGGCCTTAAATTCATTTGTGTGGCAGCTATTAAGTCAAAGGAGCAATTTTGGGGAAAAAACCACTGTCAACTATAATATTCCTCTAATAACAGGTATTGGGTATTAATACAGATGGCCATTGGTATTCTGACGGTAATGCTTGAGCTTCATGAGACGTGAGGTGTGCTGTTAAGCAGCATGTGGGATAAATAATTATACCTCTTACACATGGACAATCAAGAACACACTCACCTTGAGCTGCTGTTTTACTGCCAAATGGAAAACTGATCTCAGGTATTATACAGTATACACTGTCTAAAACACAGGAATTGGAACTATAAATTGCGGTACTAAACTAAATTTTTCCACAATGTATTGTAACAGACACATAATGGGCCCTCATGAGACCAGAAACCTTTCAATACAGCATAAAAAGGTAAACATTTCTATCAAAAAGTCTAAGCTAAGAGAAGGTTGTCGTCACCTGATGAACTACAGTACTACTTACAATAAGCCAAGTTCGCATTTTTCAGGAATTGTCCAAAATAGAGGAAGCTGTCAGATTAGCTGTGTTGCTCCGTCAACCTTAACTGCTTTGATGGAGTAAACTGCTCCACAAAACAGTTTGCAGTGAGTTGTGAGAAAGGAGTTGATGTCTCTTGAATAAACTGTTGTTTTTTTTCCCAAATCGCTCTAATTGGAAAGCCAGCTAGAATGGTGGGTTATTATGGCTGGCAGTAGGATGTTTCTGACTACCTATCATGGTTACTGGTTTGCACGCCAGCCACAGTCACAAAATAGCCCCCTCATTAAAGTGACTACATCACCAAGCTTCCAGCACCACCTATTAAGGCTACAGTGAGGGATAATTTCTACTCTACACTTGTGCTACACAGAAGTCGTAGATGGCTAGACACGTTGACACCTGAGTCTGGAGTTTGTGTCTTGTGTCCCACATGTGGTTAGTTTTATGCAACTAAAAACTTGGTTGAGTTTAGGAGTGTGGTTTTGGTTAAATATTGAAAATATATTGAATACCTTCAATAAATAACAGAATTCAAGTTGTAGCTGCAGGTGGCAATTGTAGAAAACCAAATGAAATGTTTTGCACTGATATGTTTAGTATGACAATTTTACATTGACTGTGAGCACTTTGCAGATTTGTTGTGTATGAATGGTAAATGGTAAATGGACTCTTTCTTATATAGCGCTTTTCAACCAAAACAGTTCCCAAAGCACTGTAACAGTATTCTAAGTTTAGAACAGTAGTCTAATTCACCCATTCACACACCAATGGGGACACAGTTGCCACGCTGGCCTCCACCGGGGGCAACTCGGGGTTCAGTGTCTTGCTCAGGGACACTTCGACATGCGGGCAGCGGGAGCTGGGATCGAACCACCAACCCTGGGGTTAACGGACGACCGCACTATCCTCTCAGCCACAGCCGCCCCCATGAATTTCCTTATTTTCAGGAAAAAATTTAATCGGGGCAGAATTAAGTTTTTGCTCGTGAGTTTTATATTTTAGGAGACAGGGATGTTCAGTCAGTGTATGTTGCTAAGAGAAGATAGGAGGATATTGTCTGACTGAGCAAGAGAGGACTCACTGACTCTTTAAACATGACTAATAACTCAGACATACTGTATGATTTGTCCTAATATAGAACTGTAATTACTGTGAGTCTTTGCCCTGTATAGCTCCCTCAGTTATGTAACACTGTGTGTATCTGAGCAGAAGAAAAGACATTCGGATTATGGCTTCACATTGGGATTTTAAGGTGTATATGTGAAGTGATAAAGACAAATCTGATGACACAGTTTGAATGGCAGGTCTGTCTTTGAGTGAGTGTTGGCCTGCGTGCCAGGTGAGTAGAAAGTGTGTTGACAGAGGTGTGGAGGTTGAAGCTGAGGATTTTTGTAGTTCACCTGTGAATAGTGGCAGGTGTTTGAGAGGTAAAAAGTCCCTCTAATGAGCATAGCAGCCCTGTTCTGGCTGGGTTGTGGTGTTGGGGAATGGGGGAGGGGGGGCAGCAGTAAAGGTCACCTTCTCTGAATCTTGTTGGGCCTGCCACAGAAAATGGAAACTGGCAAGAAAATAGCAGAGGCTGGCCTGAACTACTGCACTGTAGTCAGGATGTAAACTGATGATGGGATTTGGAAAGATGATTGTCATGAAGCTGCCCGTGGATGAGACTTCACGCCAGCATTCAGCACTTCTACTACTTCTATTAATGTTAGATAATGTCTCATTTGTATTGAATTGGATCCAAATGTAGTAAACTATCTCTAATATAATATTTTGCAGCTCTTTAAGACAGGGTGGTTTAAACAGACTATTGAATAAAATATTCCTGCACTACACTGATGATTTCTCTGAACTGAGCTCAGCCTCCCTCTGTCAGGATTTCAGCTCAGACTGGAAGGTGAATCCTTCAGTTTTTACCCTAATATCAAGCTACCAATTTTCTTCCCAGGTTCCAGATTATCAACAGTAAAGTAGTATGCTGATAAGATTCTTCACATTAAGAATCAGCTATCTATTTTGTTGTCTTAATAAAACCAGATTTATTAGTGTAATCTTACACTATCTAATACTACAGATAAAAGATCCCTGCCTTTCACTGACTTCATTCTGGGATAGGCTACAGCTGCCTCCACCCCATAACACTAGCACTAAAAGCAGGTATGGAAAACAAGTGTACTTCAGTCTCAATATAGTGCTTGAATTGTGTACTTTTTGTACTGTGTTCTCCTGTACGATATGGCTCTGTGCTCTATTAACCCGTGGTACTCTGTACAGAATGAATAAGTCAGTGCTGACACTAGAAGGCATCCTGCCATTGGCATCACGCTGTGATTGTTGCATAATTTTCGGAGTGTGACTGTGAAGGCAAAAGACACAAACAGGTACAAACCTGTGCTGTCAGGTATTATTGCAGTCAGCACATCGGTAAATGGTAAATGGACTCTTTCTTATATAGCGCTTTTCAACCGAAACGGTTCCCAAAGCACTGTAACAATAATCTAAGGTAGAACAGTAGTCTAATTCACCCATTCACACACCAATGGGGACACAGTTGCCATGCTGGCCTCCACTGGGGGCAACTTGGGGTTCAGTGTCTTGCCCAGGGACACTTCGACATGTAGCAAGGTTCTACCATCATGTTCTGTAAGGTGAGATCACAAGTGAATTATGATGGCTCCTGTCAGGAATCTGAGTCACATTTTCCCACTATGGCTCACTCAGAGGAAAACAGAAACAGAACACATTTGTTAAAAATTCCCAGAGGGCTTTCACCTAACAATATGAAAATACTGGGATGAAGGTTCAGATGATACATCCTCAGAAGTCAAAAGTTTGCTTTTACGATTGCAAAAGGCCAAGGGATTATTAAAATCAAATGGGTTTATCCTCTGGGGAGTAAGAATGTGTTCTGTAAATGTACTGAACACATTGTCTATTAGATTGTGACACATCTTTTATGCAAAGTTCACATTTTCTCCTGTTCATACCTGTTGGCAGACCATTTTGTCCAAGTGTCCAAATTGGTGTTTTATCCACCCTGGCCTCCATTAGTTACTGTTGCTATACCTGTCAAGCTTTCCATTCTTGCACGGCACATATGCAGTTTACAATGATATCTATGATGAGTCATTGATCACAGAAAGTGGTAGACATAAGTAGCTTCTAATTTCAAGCCTGTGATCATCAATTTTGAAAAGTGAAATGAACAGCTAGCTAGATAATTCACTTCATAGTACCTGAGTTTGTTAAAACCCCCATCTGAGTTAATGCTCGCCTGCCAATGTGCTAAATATTTGAACCTGACATTGTTAAATCTATTCCTTACCCCACCCTTCAAAATCATTATACATCAAGTAGAGCCCCATGCACACCACATCAGCAAGTAAGCTTGACAAGATTTTCGTGCCTAGTTATTGTTGATTTGACTGGACAGTTGCTGGGTTTAGTGAACAGTTAAATGCAAAGGGTTCATCCTCAAGTTTCGAATCTTTTATTGTTTTATGCCCAACAATCGGAATTATTTATTGCTAAGTAGGTTTACAGATACAAGGAATTTGCTTTGGTTAATTGGTGCATACAATCTTAAGAAATATAAAATAAGTAAAAAAACTAAAATCTTAAAGGAAAGCAAACTGTACAATAATATGAATATGGAGATACACATTTAGTGCAAACATTAGCTGAGAATTTTCAAGGTTCACAGTGTGCAGATTGTCTTGGGGCTTACGCTAATATAGCATGTAGTGCCCTTTAGGGAGGGTGGGGGGTTAAGCGGGTATTGGTGTCCGAGTCACAGGGGGGTACCAGCCTTGTTGATGAGGCGTGAGGTTTTGGTCGTGATGGACTTGGCCGGAAGGGAGAGATTCAAAGAGTTTGTGTCCGGGGTGAGAGGGGTCAGCCACAATCTTTCCTGCCCGCCTCAGGGTCCTGGTGGCGTACAGGTCCTTTAGGGAAGGTAGGTTGCAGCCAACCACCTTCTCAGCAGAGCGAATAATACGCTGCAGGCTGCCCTTGTCCTTGGCAGCGGCAGCAGCGTACCAGATGGAGGAGAAGGAGGAGGTTAGGATGGACTCAATGATGGCGGTGTAGAAGTGCACCATCATTGTATTTGGCAGGCAGAATTTCTTGAGCTGCCTTTCTTGAGGGAGCTGATGTTCTTCAATTGAGGTCCTGGCCGATGATGGTGCCCAGGAAGCGTACCGGGAAACATGCTTCCCCAACTTCACATCCTGCTTCCTGTCTGTCAGGAATTACAGTGGAGCAGTCATTGGTAATGAAATTCTTAGTTCACAGGCTACCTTCAACAAGAACATGTGTACTGTGATCATTACACATGGTTTGTAAACGGGTAACAACTAAATAAATATATACATACTGGGATGATGTAGAAGCAGGTATAAACGGTAGTAATACATACCTTATGTATAAACAGAGGTGTAAACAGTCACTAAGTAATAGTATAAAGAAAAGTGACATCCATCAATAAGGTGCGAGTAAAGTCACAAGAGTTCAACAGTCTTATGGCCTCTGAGATGAAGCTGTTCCTGAGCCCTGTGGTGCTGGTCATGATACTGTGGTACAGTCTGCCGGACAGTAGCAGGCAGAACAGTTTGTGGTTGGGGTCTTTAATGATCCTGTTGACCTTCTTCCTACACCACTGGGTGTAGAGGTCCTCCATGGGTGGCAGCTCCATCCTTCTGATGTGCTGTACAGTGTTCACCTTCTCCAATGCCTTGGGCTGCTTTCAGACAGAATTGGGCATTGTGGTGATTAGCGCAGAGTTGTGTGGCAGTGTAGGAGTCACATACTGAGCAGCAATCCCAGCTTGAAGAGCGATACAAGCCAAGCCGATTAACACCTTTGTGCTCTCTAGTGGCAAGGTTGAAAGGCTGATGTACAGTCTTCACGCTGGCAATCGATCAGTCTCTCTTCCATCTTCATAGTTGCTCAGTAAACAGTGCAATGTTACAGTAAACAGCTAATGCTACAATACTACATGTTAAAGTTTTTCACCTGGGCATTTTACAGACAGATTGGCCACTGCAGCGTGTCGTTGGCTACGTTTCTCCAAAAGTTCATTATGTTTTTAACTTCTTTTCTTTCAGCACCCCCTCTGGCCCACACCACCTCAGCCTAAGCACTGTAGCGTCTTTCACATGAATGGGGGAAAACTGGCGTTGATTCTATCTAAATGTAGCCTTACATTTTCGGGTGGTGCAACTGCTATAATGGGAGTTGATGCAACCAGTCAGGATGCTCTCAGTAGTGCTGGTCCTGGAGTCCATGTTGAGCCTCCTAAGTCTGTGAAGGAAGAAGAGCTGTTGTCTTGCTGTTTTTGTGATAGTTTTGGTGTTGCAAGTCCAGGTCAGGTCCTTGCTGATATGAAACCAGAGGAAGCTGCTGACTCTTCACCGTGGTCCCATTGATGGTGATGGGAGCGTGTTTTCTCTGTTGCTACCTGTAGTCCACAATCGGCTCCTTTGTCTTCAGAAAACTTGATGAATGTGTTGTACTGTGGGTGAACACGCAATCATGCATGAAAAGGGAGTACAGGAGAAGGCTAAGCATGCAGGCCTGAGGGGCACTGGTGTTCAGAGTGAGGGGGTAGGTGTAGGATGTGCCTATCTGCACAGCTTGGGCTCAGCCTGTTGGAAAGTTCAGGATCCAGTCACACAGGACAGTGTTGCGTCCCAGATCTCCGAGCTTGGAGGTCACAGTTGAGCGTTCTCAAATATCTCACGTATTCCTCTGGTAGGAGAAGACAAGGCCGACAGCTAGGGTGATGGCTCTGTTTGGCCTGTAAGCAAATTACAGTGGGTCAAAGTGAGTGAGGGAGGAGGGAAGGATGAAGATATTGACTAACTGCTTAAAGCACTTCATGATTGTGGAAGTGAGTGCTACTGGGAGGTAGTCATTCAGGTTGGAGGGTTTTTGTGTTTTGGGAGACGGGGACAATTGTTGTCTTCTTGAAACATGTGGGGACTACAGATGGGTGTAGTGAGAAATTGAAAAGACATCTGCCTGTTGATCTGCACACACCTTGAGAGCTCGACCAAGGAGGCCATCAGGTCCAGGCCTTGAATGTGCAGATTTTGGAAATGTCAGAGTATCGAGAGAATCATTCTCTGGGGACCATTGTTGGTCTGGACTGGGCCAGTCGTCTGGATCACCTCTCCCAAAATGTTATCTTTTTCTCAATTGCTATGCTATTGGTGTTTCATCCAAGGTTGAAGAATTCACTGGAGAAGTTCAGAGTTTCGATGCAAGAGTTTATTCTGCAGTACAGAGATAAACGGAGATGGTCCCGGGACCAGAGCTGAAAACACAATGTCAAGTACAAGCTCTTATATAGGCTGAGAAGGTGTGTGCACACTGGTGGGCCTCAGAGCGCCGCCTAGTGGGCTGCAGAGGCAGTGGTAGTTTTTGTAATTTATAAAGCTACTTATTTTTATATCTTAATGTGCTCAAGAATTCACATAAATAAAAACAAATTAAAATGCATATTTTCAATGACCAGTTATGTTTGAATATCACCACGCCAATCATGACACATCATCAGGTAAAGACAAGAGGTTTGCCACTGTTAGCTAGCTAACATTCCCTCTGATGCAGCGGCACAAAATGGTGAGGAAATATGATCCTGAATACATCAAATTTGGATTCGTAATGGCAGGCAGTGATGCTGAGCCGAAAGCACAGTGTGTTTGAATGTGGTAAAATCCTGTCAAATGAGGCTCTAAAACCATCAAAGTCAAATGAATATTTCTTAAGGAAAAGGGACGAGCTTCTGGCACAAGGAAAGTCATCACGACATTAACACAGTCAAAAGCCACTTTGAAAGCTAGTTATATGCTTGCTGCTCGTGTAGGCTGCGACGTGGGTGGAAGTTATGTGAGTAAGCGCTATGGTGACTGGGTATTTGGTGTTGATGAGGTGGACCAGTAAATAGGTAGTTAGTATATGTATTCATCATATTGTGTATGGTTCGTCGGGGTTGCTGTCCAGGGTTCCTGTGTGAATATGCAGTGCGCATGCCCAGGGAAGTGGGGCATGACGGGAAATAAAATGTACTTTGGTGATAGAGTATCCACGAGAAGGAGTTCAGTGAAGTTGCACAGGCAAAACCCCACGGCGTCGACTCAATTATTACAAATATAATATATGTCAGTAAGTTAGACTACTACAGACATTACAGTTATGTTTGCCGACAGTATGTTTTCTTGATTGGTTTCTTTGTTGGAACTGTTATTTTAGTTAAGTTAGATGTGTTTGGTTAAATACAAACTTTTTCTTTTAGGAACAGTCTGCTTGTGCGTTTTTAATTTTTATGGTCCTAGAGCCGACGTAACAAATACTCACACACACACGCTACCTATCAAGATGCTTGTGTCTCTGAACATACACAGACGGGGACACATTCATGCAAAGCAGCCTGTACATTGCCAGTATTTGGGGTTTTTACTGTCTCCTAAAACACACAGTATTTAGCTCTGATCCTGCAACCATCTCTGTGCTGCAGAAAAAACACTTGCATAGAATCTCTGGAACTTCTCCAGTGAATTCTTCAAAGTTAGAGACTCCAATAGATAACCAACTGAGAAAAAGAACCTCTTGGGTGAGGTGATCCAGACCTTTGACTGGCCCAGTCCTGGTCATGTTTTCCCTGACACATGCTTACATTTAACTTTAAACTAGATGGAAACTGGCAGGTCAGATCTGTAGGGAGCATGGTAGCGGCTGAGCAGCTCCCAGCATGAAGGCAACTGTTAAAATTATGATAAGGTTTTTATGAGCCTCCCTTTAGTCAAGCTCAGGAACACAAGCATGCAAACGAGCATGTCTGCATTTTACACTACTACTAGACTTCTGGATTTCATGTCAGATGTTCAGTAGTTACTACTGTAGATATAAGCTAGTTATCTAGGCACAGTGTTTGCTTTTGTTTTTAGTGTTTCAATGGACCTTATTTCTACACACTGGATCCTCAACTTTGTAGTACTCATGTGTTTCACTGTCCGTATATACAGATTGTTACGTCCCGTCTAGGCACAAGCCGAGACGCTGCATAACAACGCAGACCCCCCCTCCTTTTCTTCCCTGCTCCCAAGGATGACCAAGGCCACGACAAGTGCAGTCGACATCAAAATGTTTATTTCATCAGGGTAAATGACGTCAGAGAGAGTATCGCCAAAGAAATGAACAAAACCACCTTAACCACCCAACCCAATTAACTGTCCTAATCCAAAACAAACAAAAGAAACATACAAGGTTTCACCTAACTCCCTCACCGCAACACAGGAGAAAACAACGGAATAGAAAATAACATGGCCTCTTCCCTACAATAACCCTGGACTGCTCTGATTTTCTTCTTAGCTTTTTCACACCACTTGCATTACATCTCACGATACATTTGAGCATCCCAGGATGATTCCCAGTCCACCCATCTGTTATGCAGCCTGGTCTCGTTGGGAGTCAGGCAAGGAGAAAGAAGGGGCCCCACTTCCCAGGCAGGCGTTGTTTAAAGGCGGCTGTCATCCATCTCCCCACCAGTCCATCCATCCATCCATCCATTTTCCACTGCTTATCCGGGGCCGGGTCGCGGACTCCCCACCAGTCACCACCTGAAACAAATTCAAACACACGGGTTGAACCGTGCCACCCCCAGCCAAGGAGGGACAACCTCACATAACAGATCCCATGACACATGGTCATAACACAGATACACATACAGTATATTAACAACTATGTATAAGTGGTTCACTGTCTACTACTGTATCTATGGAGAAGTCTAAGAAGTAGTAAAAACAACACTGACATACATCAGGTGTATAATCACTTGTTAAATATGGTGAACATGTTGGTAAACAGGTGATGAATTACACATCCAGCAGTTACAGAGCAACATTGTCATTCATTTAAAATTGTGTTTGTGTCCATCTGATCAATGTCAGTCCAATAGTTGCTGTCTTTTAGCTCAGTTTTTGGCATCTAACACCTCCCGGGGGAAATACCTGGCTCTTTAGCTGCTAAGTGTGACATGATGACAAGTAGGACCCAAGTGCAGGACACAAACACTAGAGTAGATGAAAGTCAACTTGGTTTATTTCAGCTAGAGAAGGCGGAGATGGAAAAATAACCGGTAAGTGAGGCAAGATCCGCTGGAGGGAGGTTGTGACAGGCTGGGGTGTGAAAACAGGCAGGCAGACGTGAGGAACGTGCAGACATGACCCTGAAGCACAAAAGAACAGGATTAGCGCAAGAGCAAAAAGATTTAAAAAACTAGAGAAAGTCACTGCAAAGCAATGATCCGCAACGAGTGGGTGGAAAACCAGGATAGAAATACTGCCGGATGACTAGTTGATGAATGACAACACATGAATAGTGTGTTGATTTCAGCCCTTTGCACGCACGTACGCACACACAGCAACGGCCAGCCAGCCAGCACAAGACACGAGAGGGAGGGGGAAAAGCCCAGACACCAGGGACAACAATGAGCATGATGGAGCCATGACACTAAGTTCTCCACTACGTCCAACAGCCTCCAAGGGTCGGATGTTTGGTTCTGAGCAGGTACTGTACCATAGGTTTTTTCTAGCATTTTTGCTGAAAACAGCTGCCTGCTGTGGCTGAAAACAACGCTATGTGAGAGTGAAACAAAACAGTAAAGTTGTGGGCACTACGAGCGACCTGTCACATTGTTTTCACATTGTTATTTGATACATTGTTATCATAAAGCCGGTTGAACCAGTAACAAGCCACAGTCATAGTCATCATAATGATGTGCCTGAGAACATAGGCCCCATCAGACCACTGGCTTCAGTTCAGCTGCACCACATGCCTGTTTTTATTTCCGCTGTAGTATGGTTGAAAGGCAATGTGTTGCTGAGAAAAACTTCTAGAGCTCAGTTGCAGTTGATTTTCCATTAATAAATAAAGGTCAAAAATGTTCAGAATGCCTGTTCCACAGTCCAGTCACAACATAGGCTGAAAAATGAAAGAGCCAAAAGTTGAACTGATTCATCATCCCCTATTCAACTGTTGAATGTTTTTAAATGAGTAAAATGTCTTTTCATTCCAGGTATGCATTTTGAATCTAATGCAGGAACGGCAACATACTGTAGTTTGTTCTGTTTAAAAAACATCCCTCGTATACATTGGTAGTGTGCCTCAAGGGCACTGATGAAGTGCAGACTATAAGGGCAGCCAGCCCATCTGTGACCGAGCACACTCAGACATCTGGTGACTTCTTTGAAAGTTCCAAATTGAGGCAGAAAATCATCTAACGTGATTGGCTGGGATGTGAAGCAGAGTAGAGTGGATTAGAATATCAACACAGACAAATGTATGTGCATTCATAAACGAAAACACACACACACACACACTTACACAGAAATTTGTAAATGAGTACCCCAAAGCAAACGCACACACATGCAAATGAGGAAATCAAAGCATGTAACACACACACACACGCTAATTAATAGAAAACAAACAGTTACTCTGGCAGTCTGTAGGGACTGGATTATAGTGTGTCTCTCCTTGCTGAACAAATTGCTCTCTAAATTCAATCAAACACACCAAGCTCTTCTGTTGGTCTACGGGAGGCTGTAATCAGCGTGCTGGAGACCGAGTATGAAAAAAGCACAACGCAAAAAAACAACACAACAATGAAACAGAAAAAAACAAGTCAGTGCCCTCAACTATTCAGAAAACTCTTTGTATGGCACAGAGAATGAGCAGTCTTCATAAACAATGTCTTGATTAAGTGCAATTGATATACAGTATGCCTACAGAGAGCTTCAGGATTCAAGCTTCCACAAAGCGCAACGAGCAGCATGGCAGCAGCTCTCTGGAAGGTGCAGCCATCACTTAAGAGAAGGAAATACACTTATCTTGCTAATTCAACCTCTTTACCTAGTTTAGCCAAACTCATTTGCTTTGGGAGTATAGAGCAGTGAGCAAGTATTGGGGAAATTAAGTTGGCTGGCTTTACTGGGAGCATTGCCATTGACAAGCACATGTGTGATCACTCTGATCCACATTTCTTTTAAGGTTTTTAATAAGCTTTTTTCTGTTTCTTGATTTGTAGAGTTGTCGTAGAAAAACAGAGCATCAAGGATTTTGTCATTACAAAGATCACATGCACTTCCACAAGGCAAGTCAACTTAATGTGCTTTACATTAACGGCAGCTCGTGGGGTTTTTATTGACATTTCCATATTACAATTCAGACACCCAAACACAATTAAGTAATAAAACAACAAATGGCATTTTGACCCTGCTTAGCCTGTTGCCTCCGCGACCTGGCCTCCGGATAAGCGGAGGAAAATGGATGGATGGAGGTCATTTTGAATCATTTCACATAAAAAGTAACCATTAACCAACAGACATTTAGCAATGCAATTTGGCCACTATACACAGGTCACGTGATAATAAACTAAACCTTTTTAGTTTATTATCACAGGAACAACGCAATCTGCTGAGGAAGGCTGAAAATTTGTAAAATGATGTAAACTTCATAAACTTTACATTTCAATCAGGAGAGAATTAATTTAAGTCAAATACATTTACTGACATGGTGCACAATAAATTTTAGTATGTGAAGAGTCTTTGGGGATTAGACTCCATTATGATGCCATGAGTTGAACAGGAATATCCCCTTGATGGAGTATCAACACTGGTGGTGGTGAAGGAATGAAGAGAAGTGGCTCAAGAGTTGGATGGATGGGATGCAGAGCAGGGCTTCTGATGAGGTCGGTGGAAGGAACCCTGGGTGCTGGATGTGATGGCAACTGGGGGTGAATGCAGTGAAGAAATTACAGCTGACAGCACCAGAGAAAGGCACAGTGTTAACGTTTGACAGCAACAATATGATTGGCACAGGGAACACGTAGCAAAATCTGGTTGCTTTAACTAAAAGAGTGAACTCCCATAGTCAGCTGACTGAGATGAAAGCAGGAAAGAGTGAGAGAGAGCAAGAGAAAATGTGAATGAAGAGGAGCACAAAGATGGTGTTCTTGACTGAATTTCCACTATGCTTAATACAATCAGGAGCGACTTAGTTCAAGAGTGATCAAATACATTTATTATTATTTATTGGTGCACAATGATGCAATGATTGAGGTAACAGTGACCAAGAACTATGAATGAGTTCATGTGGACCAAAATGCAATGAATGATGTCAACAATGACCAAAAGAAATTGGGGAACCTACGTGATCTGTATGGATTTATACGTTTAGAAATTATGTGAATATTGTTACGGGTTCTGTTAGGTGTGTTTGTTTTGTCCCTCTGCTTTGTGTTACAGGTGCCATTTCCTCCCTTGCTGCCTTGTTGTCTACACCTGCGTGCAGTGGGGGGGCAGGGCCCTACGTCAGTGCCTCCATGTTACATACCAAGAGAGAAGGGAGGAGAGGACAGAGTGAGAGGAGAGGAGACGTCGGTCTGACTCAAGTCAAGTCTATCCTATATCTCCTCCACCTCCTAGCCTGGCGTTCTGTACAATTTTGCCATATGCTAGTGATAATGAAGGGGTGGATCCCTTTCTTCTCTTTAGATCCTGCTGTGTGGTGTCAATATGTTGCGGCCTCTGAGCCGGTCGTAACAATATAATGCCATGCCCATAATTAACAGGTAATAATAACAAAAAACAATAACACCATCATTTATGTACAATATCATTAGGGCTTCAGAGATCTTTCATTTGTGAGTACAGTGTTGATGTCGGGGCGAATGTAGGAGGTGTAGGCAGAGGATGACCAATGCCCAGTTGTTGCAGAGAGGCAGACATTATACTTTAGTTAGCAGCAGAAGTAGCAGCGCCTAAAGGAGCTCCCTGAATGATGCTGAGGTGATATGTCACTTTTGATGAGGACTTGCTCAAAATGATAGCTAAACCAAGATTTAAACATGGTCATTTTTTCTGGGGTAAGGGATAATGGAGAGATGGAGTTGTCATAATGTGTGAATGGATTCCGGTTTCTGTTATTGCTTTTCCTGTGTCTCCTGTGGGGGTGTAACCTGGCCATTCCTCCCTGCACACACCTGGATGTCATCTCGCTACACACACCTGTCTCCCATCTTGTCTCATCGAGCCTCCAATATTTCAACCTGGATCTCCAGACACTCGTTGCCAGATTGTTGTTTCCACTCTCATGGTAGTATAAAGCCTCTCTGACAGTAATGTTTTCCTGTGTGAATTTAGTTCTTGTGTTTTTGATACATGAAGTTAAAAGTGTCTTCTTGGCAAAGGTCAAAAAGTCTTTATTGTCCCCGAGGGGCAAATTGGGCTACAGCTATAAAGTACGGCACAAAAACAATATCAAAAAAAGACAAGACAACAGGTAGACAGAAGTACAGTTAGCAACAGTCACAGATTATTTAGCAGGCTCAAGACAGGGGGAACAAAAGAATTCTTGTGCCTGTGTGTGGAGCACCTTTGCAGATAGTATCTACATCCTGATGGGAGTAACCGGAACTCCTCATGCAGCGGATGGCAAGGGTCGGCAATAATGTGTTGAGCCTTACTCATGCACCTGACCATATGTAGGTGAGAAAGGCTGTTTAATGTAGTGCCAGTGATTTTGCTGCCCACCTTTACAACTGCATCTATTTCTGTCTTTCAGTCTGAGTGACCTGTACCAACTGATAAAGCAAAAAGTTAAAACAGATTCAATAAAACATTTTCAAAAAAGTATTGTCAACATTAAAACTATTCAATTTCCTATAAAAATACTGACGTGTGTGTATCTTTACACACCACGTCCACATGGGGTTCAAAGGTCAGTTTATCATCAATCCAAAGGCCAAGATACTTGTATTGTCGCACAAGTTCTACAGCTTGGATGTTGATGAGTACAGGAGAAATGTCCACTGGGTTTCTTCCAAAGTACATGGACATTTCTTTAGTCTTGGCCACATTGATATCTAAAACAGAAGACTTGCACCAGTCCATAAATTCGGCCACCACAGGACCGTGGTTAAGATCAGCGTGGCTAAGGAGTGACACGATAACTGAATTGTCTGCAAACTTAATGATGTGGCGCCCCAAGTGTTGACTCCGACACATATTAGTGTACAATACAAACAGGAGAGGAGCGGTGAACCAGTGGAAGAATGGAGGACATCGGATACTACGCCGTTAACTTTCACCTGTTAAAGTTAACGGCTAATTAACCTGTTAAAGTTAATTAGCCATCCAATATCCTGGTTATCTTGTAACCTTCTACCCGAAATATGAGGCTGAATGGATTTAAAAGCTGAATAAAAATCAAATCTCACAAAATTATTTGCACCATCTAGGTGCTTAAAAATCATATTCAAAAGAGTGCTCGTGCCTCTGCCTGACCTATATGCGAATTGAAGAGGGTCCAAGTGAGTCTGTACCCTTCGCTGAACGGCGTCCTTCACAATACGTTCAAATGACTTCATAACCAGAGAAGTAAGTGCCACAGGTCTAAAGTCATTGGTTACTTTTAGAGACTTAGTTTTAGGCACAGGTACAAAGACGAGGTACTATTTGAAGATCAAGTGACAGCTTAAAAATATAACAAAAGATATCTGCCAACTGGTTAGCACAAGTTTTTAGTAATCGTCCCCCAATGCCATCCAGCCCAGCCAGAACTCCACTATGCAGACCTTGACCCCTCAACTTCCCTCTGCCTCGAGCAATAAATACTGATTATCTAACGTACCTGTGCTTCTGTCTGTAAACAGTAACCGTGTAGCTTAGCTTACTAGCACAAGAGCTAGTTCAGGGTCCCATTTGTCACATGACCCTCGCCCTGCATATTTTAGTAGTCCCATGACTTCATCATGAGTTGTCAGGGAAATCCTTTTTAGTAAATGATCTGAAAAGACCACTGTGGTACTACTGCAGTTTTTAAATGTATCTACATCAGCATTAGTTCTGGCAAAATATTAAGTATCCACAGTGCATCAGCATTGTCTGTTTACATACTGAGATTCATGTCATAATAGTGAATTACTGTATACGGTCTATAGCTAAGTTACATTCCATGCATCTTGATGTTTTTTTTCCACCACCAGGATGTTTTTTGCTGTTCTTCTATCATTAACCGAGTAATTGGAGGAACAAGGAAAAATAGACAAAAATTAATTATGCTTGCACAATTAAGCAGGAGATCCCACAGCTTTTTTTCTGTCCCTTATGATATTCAATTATGGACTGAAATTGTTTCTGCCACTCACATATTGATTTAATTCTCTCATCCACTGTGTTAATTAACAAGGTATGACAGCTGAAGTCAAACTTTTCCAGTGTAAGTATGTCCCAGTAAGTATAATTACAACAATGCACTATGCTACACTGGCATATTAGGCAAATAGCAATCCACAGGAAATTAATGGAAATGGATCATTTCGCATGCCAAAAATATACGGGTGG
>JAVQJV010031077.1:0-68523 GCA_036024995.1 Gadopsis bispinosus
TTGTGTTTTCCTACATTGCAATGGAGCTGTTTACCGTTCTTCTATAAGCTGCGTGTGACATATGAACCTGACATATAGTTTGACCACGATGCCATGACCAGGATAAATGCCATGTTTACTCTCTCTGCACTTTGCAGATTTCACGCGCGCTCCCTCTGCGGCTGATTATTGTGCAACGGACAGTATCCTGTTAAATATTCAATGTGCTTCACACACAGTTTTATCCAAAAAGCTTCAAAGTTGATGTGTCAGCATAACTACCTCTCTAATGCCTTCCGTATACACGCACACACACCGATCAGCCGTAACATGACCACAAGAGCTGCAGTGTTGGAGATGCTCTGAACCAGTCGTCCAGCCGTCACAGTCTGGTTCCTTGTCAAAGTCGCTCACATCCACACAAAATGTTCACTTCCTGCCTCATATACCCTGATGGCTGTGTTTGTGTGTGGTATAGGAGGTCTGGATGCTGAGGTTGGGGAGAGAGGAAAGTCCTTCTCAGTGGGACAGAGACAGCTGCTGTGTTTGGCCCGAGCTCTGCTGACCCAGGCCAAGGTGAGACCTCGGCTGTGTTATCATCGGCTGCATTGTGCCAGTGTGGGTGCAGCTCACCAGTCCACTCCGGTTTTTTTTTTTTTTTTAATTGTTAATTTATTAACATTTGTTTTTCCAGAATTATAACAGAACGGTGTATCTGTTTGCAGTGCGGCCAAACAAAAGACGTCCGTCAATAACTGGCTGATTCCTCTTGTTCTATTACTACCTGCAGTAGTTCATCATCATCATAATAAAAATAATCTTTATAGAGCACTTTTCCACTTTACAAAGTGATTCACAAAGGCAGAAAAATAAAACGGACGAGTCATAAAATCATTGTACAGTGTAGGAAAAGAACAACTATTTCTAAAGGAAATACAAGACAGTTTTAAGAAAAATAAAAACTCAAGCAAAATCGGCTTCAAAGGCTTCTCTGATAAAAGTGTGCTTTAAGGAGATCACTGACTCAGCCGACCTCATCGTTCCAGAGCCTCGTGGGGCCCCCGACTGCAAACCCTCCGTCCCCTTTAGCTTTCAGCTGGGCCCCTGGAACAGACAAAAGCATCGGCCTGTTTCCTCACAGCACGAAGGTCCTGGGGTCGAATCCTGGCTCCGGCTGCTCCTCATCAGAACATGTTAGGTTAATCCTCCACGGCTGGCTGCCCACTGCTCCTGACATTTAGGGTGGGTTAAATGCAGAGAATGAATTTCCCTACGGGGATCAGTAAAGGATCAAGGAAGAAAATGCCCATGCCTTGTTTGTGGACACATTTTGGACGTACCTAACAGCGTCCGTTTGATGCTTTTTTATGTGCAGGAGCAGCAGGAAATGTTCTTGTGTAGATTAAACGACGAGATTAAATTAACGAATTCCAACGTTGGAATACATTGTGTGTGTGTGTGTGTGTGTGTACACAATTCGAATCCAACTCCACTAACAATGAAAAAACGACTGTCAGTCAATCCACTGAATGAAATGCTGAAAAACTGGGTTTGGTTTCACGGAAAACTGGAGGATTGTAACTGAATGTCCTGCCACACCTTCTTCATGTATTCTGCTCTGTGGTGACGTGATGCTCACAGCTGACGATCACACACTGCAGACCGAGGATTCATTATCTGAAACCTTTCCATTTTTCTCCAACTGTCAGTCCGTGCGGGGAATTGATAAGATTTTATTGATACCAGTGCCACTATTATTGATGCTGCTTATCAGCCCGATTCTTTATTGATTCACAGTCAGTTCTCTGTGTGGGGGAGAATCGTAGGCCTGCACAGGTTTTCGTTGTCAGCTGTAGAAACAGAGTAGAAAAACAGGCATGCGTGTGACTAACCTCTAGGAAGGCAAGTAGCCTACTGAAATTCTGGTTCTTCTACTGTTCAGCCACCTCTCCCTCCAGATTTTGTGACTGCACGGTGACTCTCATTCACCCTTTCTTCGGCCATTTCCTCTCCCTCGAGCTGTCGGCAGTGCGAGAGCTAACGTTAGCTGTCATCATCAAGTGCATGAAATGAGAGAATGTGCATTCGTTTTCGTTAAGGTTTTCTTCTTCTTTTGTGACAGATGTAAATCTGCTAAGCCTGCCTGCGTGGCGCTAATGTTATCATAGCGGGATGTCTACCCTCGGCGACGGACATGCTGCTCGGTTGGGAAGCAGTGCCACTCGTGCAAAGAGGCTCAATTATATTCCTGGAATTTCCTTGTTCCGTCGAAAGATGTTTCAACATGTTGCTGGTGTTTCTACACCCAACTGGCACTATTGTTATCTTTGTTTGTGAAGGGGAGCCACACTTTGGATCGTTTCTTCCTCTCCGCCATGAATCCAGTTTCCTGCCGTGTGGACGCACGTTTTTCACGTCATTGTTTTGCAACACATAACTGTCAGAAAACCATAGACAAGAGGTATTGATGAGCTCGGAGGCATAAGATTCTGATTGATCTGACCAGTTCCCATCCCCACTGACAGTTTCCTCTTGCTCCAAGAAGAAACCTAAAATGCACAAACGGTGTATATTTTTCAACACTCCCCTTGTAATGACATGTAGGTGTTTTCAGTGTGACTGTTGACTTATGAGTGTGACAGAGATACCGAACGGTGGTGGACACAATGAAATGACACGCATACAGCGATCAGCCGTATCATCCAGTCAGCACGGCAACCTGAGCGTCCCCCTTCTGGAACAACCTGTGATGCTCTGTGTGTTCTGACTCCTTTCTGTCAGAACCAACAGTCACTGTTTGAGCTACAGAAGCTCTTCTGTTGGATCGGACCACACGGTCCAGCCTTCGCTCCCCACGACCACCATGACCCTGTCTCCGGTTCAGCGGTTCTCCTTCCTTGGACCACTTTTGGTAGGTACTGCCCCCTGCAGACCGGGAACACCCCACAAGAGCTGCAGTGTTGGAGATGCTCACAGTTTGGTTCCTTGTCAAAGTCGCTCACATCCTTCCGCTGCCCATTTTTCCTGCTTCAACACATCAACTTGGAGACACAATGTTCACTTGCTGCCTCATATATCCCCCCCACTGACAGCTGCCATGGTAACCAGATAATCAATGTTCTACACTTTCACCTGTCAGTCGTCATAACGTTATGGCTGAACAATGTACAGGGAAATATAAATATTGCTGTCTGTTTTTACCAATCACCTTTTTCATGCTGACTTCACTGTATTTGCTCCATACTGTCAATTTCTTTTCTTACAGTATTAAAAACATTTAGAATGCAGTATTCAGTGTTCAGTTTTTCAAAATGAATATAAATCTATACACTTATATTTTGTTGATGTTCCAACAATAGATTTATCTCACATATTTAGCAATAAATTCCATGATGTGTAACTGTAGCTACTTAAGATTTAAAACTGTTCTTGTCCATCTTGAATTAGGTTGCATAACTTTGGTATGTGACTTATATACAGGGCTTTTAACAGAATTTCCAAACATAAGTTAAGCAGCGCTGCAAGGCCTGTTTTTTATGGTGAGACAATAGGTCATGTATGAAAACGCTTTATTCTAGAACGATTTACATTCCACACCAGGTGGTGGCAGTAATGCTCAGTTTAGTAGTTAGTCAATACGGTCTCTAAAGAAGGAAATGATATACGTGGACCAATGAAAGGTGAGTGTTTAGTGACAGAGCCTTCAGATGTATGCGGGAAGCGTCGGGTGAAGACGGACAGGCAGACCGGCGGGTCCGCGTCTCATCTTCAATTGAAACCGGTGAGTTGTTGCTAACCTGACGGGTGTACTGGTGTATACTGTGAAGCCACACTGACACTACTCGGTGGTCGTGTAGCCAACAGTCGGTGTATTAACAGGAGTAAATAAAAGTAACAACACGGATGAAGTGTACTTTGCTAATGTTGCTTTGCCTGTAAATAACCAGGCAACATTAAAACATTAGTGGATAAAGTTTGGCCTGGCGAGAGATGGCGAGTTTGCTCACTTCGCACATTCAGCAGGCAGATCCAGATCTCTAAAGTTTGTCCGTCATTCTTTAGAATGAGAGGACATCAGTACTGATGTAGCTATGTGCTCTTCTGTGTTTCAGTCACCATGAGGCTGATCTGTGGTGCTGCTGGAGCAGCTAAACTCACCTGCTTTCCTCTGGCTCTTCTCTTGTGGCTGCATTGCTGTCACATAACCAGCACTCTTGGCCAAAGGGTGAGTTCTGTTGGATTGTTTTTCATGTTTTACCCTTTAAATAAACCCTGTTAAGTGAGTCACTTCTAGGTGTCTTGAGTGAAAAGGCCATCCTGCACAGCCACACGTCTTCTCATCTGGCTCACCGAGCTCTGAAAAACAAATAATATATTAAAGTTGACAAAGTAAGAATTTATCTACACCATTGTGAGCTTGAAAAGACAGAAAGCTGGCCGTACTGGAGATGGTAATGGGCAATGCCCTACCCATACCATTCGTTTGAACTATGTAATGGTGCATGATGTTCGGGCTGGGGACAGAGCATGCATCAAGGGGAATTCTTTAGCTTCTGGATTGTGTTCTCTTGTGAAACTTTAATATTCATGAGAAGATAGTCGTGGGTTGGAACAGCAACTTGGACATAATTCTCATGAGGTCTGCTGCATTAATAGGAAAGGCCCTGACAATTTTGACATTTCCAAGTGAAAGTACATTTTCAATTAATGTGAGACGAGTGACCGTGTCAGTCAGGAACTAGACATCGAGAACATTTTTCATTTGAGGATAATCAGAATTCCTGATGGTTTTTTTTGGACAGCAATGTAACCATCTTGCTTCAACAGGAAGATACACAGTGGGCTACATATATGATGGGCTTATGTACATGGCATGAGGGCCAATGAGATTACAAATTCTGAGAAGGAAGTTAGGTCTTATGCACTGATCCAAGACAGGTGTGGGAAATTAAAATGTCCCCAGCCTCCAAAACAAGCATGCATAATAAATCTAGTTTTAAGGGGTTTATTTGTGTTAAAATAAAAATTTCCAGAAAGTTTTTTTTTTTTTTCTGTGCAGTCTGACTCTGCCTTAACTGTGGTGGAGAATACAGAAGAAGGAGAAGAAGTAGGTGGTGATGACGATGAGGAGGTGACTGTGAATGAAGATGAAGGAGATTTAGAGGTGGTCCAACCTACTGAGGAGTGGCAAACACTCAAACCAGGTAATGTACTGGATGGTGTCTTGGCGCTTAGTCAAAAATCATCTTGTGTTTTAGACGTAGCTGTGTGTGTGTGTGTGTAGGCCAGGCGGTGCCAGCTGGTGCCCATGTCAGGCTGAATCTGCAGACAGGTCAGAGGGAGGTTAGACTGGGAGAAGAGCAGCTTAAATACCGGACACAGGAGCACAGGTATGGGTCAAGAATAACACCTGACTCCTTTCGACCTGACAGAGACCCCGTCTGGAGTCTTCTTGGATATTAGATCAGCAGTAAAAGGCTGTCGTTGCAGGGAAAAAGAAGAGATCCAGTCTCACTTAAGTCCTAATGAGCTGAAACGGGCCATGAAGAAGATAAAGGAGGACCTGAACCCTGTGAGCCAAGACACAGACAAACAGGTAACAGCACAAATATCCAGTAGGCATCTCAGCTGAGTGCAGCTTATTTGTGAGCTCTCTGCTCCTTCACAGCCCATTAATGGGGATTGCAATTGTTAAACGTATTGAAGCCAGTCAGTTCTGTGATAAAATCACTTCCATAAATATATAATATTGGAGCTAATTTTTTTAACTTTTTGATGTAATGAAGAAATGTGTGCCTTTGAAACACTATTTTCTTTATCAATATTAAAATTGAGTAATGGTATTTAAGCTTGTGCAAAATGTAAAAGATGTATGTACCTATTTTTTTTTTTCTGACTAAAACAACATAACAACACACTCAAACTCTCCTGTGTGTGTCCTCTTCTTGCTGTGTTTGTAGGACTCGGTGGCGTCGAAGTATCGCCCCCTGGAGGAGTTAAAGAGAGACATGGCTCAGCTGGAGCTGCTGGTGGAGACTGATGTCCAGGTACGTCAGTGTGTAGGCTGAGTGACATGTCCTTACACTTTATAATGGAAATGATTGAGAAAACATCAATTAGAATGACAATAATTTCTAGCTATAATTTGTAGTTTAAGGTCTAATCCATCAGTACTAGCCTTTGAAAATTAGTAGTACTAGTATCAGTATTGTTGCATATTGTTTGCTTTAGTGCATGAAATCTAGTGTGAGCTGAAACTGCTCCATTCAACAGAGAGCTTGAGGTTTCAGACAGCAGCTCTGTGCAGACACTTGCATGTCGTCGATGTTAATAGTAAGCTGAAGTGTGTTGTGGTGGTGTGTAGATAATGAAGCGCCTGCTGACCCAGTTTAATAGTAGCAACTCGACTACAGAGCAGAAGCTGAACATCCTGCTTGAGCTGGAGTATCTGGTGCATCAGGTAACAGAGCACACATTAAAACCTACAGTTATCTTCTGAAGATGCGTTCGGAGAGTTAAGTCTAACTTTGCTTGCTTGTGTGTGTTAGGTGGATAATGCTCAGACCCTGTGTTCACTGGGGGGTCTCCAGGTCATGCTAGATGGTCTGAACAGCTCAGACTTCAGATTGCAGGAAAGCTCTGCCTTTGTCCTGGGATCTGCTTTGGCCAGGTACAGACATGTTCATGATGTTTAGTTAAGATCTGACTGATACGATTAACATCATAAAATTCATCTTCCTACTACCACTGTTTACTATCAATGTCAAAATACAGTACTCCTCTATGTTTAATATAAATGACAGTACAGTTATGTAATTGTATAATGTGAAACACATTGCACATGTCTGGTAGGTCTTGTAAATCAACACAGGAAGTGATGGATTTTAATTTCCACTGTGGGATAAATAAAAACAGATCTCAGTATTCGGATAGAGCAGCAGTAGCCTCCATGGTTAAAGTATGAATGCGTTTTTCTTTCTATTTTTTTTTTTTTTTTTTTTACATGTGAAGCACCTAATGGAATTAACTAATAACTGTCAATAATTACTGGCACCACATGTTGACTTAAATGAAACCATAACAAAATGGATGATCAATGTGTCACACTAACATCGAGTGAATATTAAAGGGGGTTCTCCAGCAGTGTACTGCTGCACCTCCATCATGTTGGGGTACTTGCAGGAGACAGATAAAAAAATCTAATCACAATGGATGCAACAGAGGGCAAGATGTGCTGACTTCTAATCCTCTAAATGAGTCGAGCTTTAAAACTGCTGAATCCTACAATTCCCATATTACAACACAATAGTGTTTATCATGAGTTTAGTTTATTACATTTATTCTTCAGGGACCATGCTCAAACAAACAGTAACCTCACAGGAGAAGAGATGCTTTGTACCAGATTTAGCTACTAGCTAATTTCCATCTGCAGGCTGACACAAACACTAAGACAACTAATGCATTTACTACAAATACAAGTCAATATTACAATCAATGCTAAATCCAATCATAGAGCCAAACGTGCATGCACATTTCAATCATTACACGCAACACTATGCAATATAATATATAATCATTGCCACTGTATTTAGTTTCTTGCTTACCAGCTCTGTGCCCCCTTTTGTCTTTGTAGTCAGGATGCCAGAAGACACATGATGATAGCAGTGTGATCTCTTGGCGCTTTTCAACCAACTCTGGGTTCCATTCCAGTTCGCGCACCTAGTTGTTAACTGCTCGGCGCATTTAGACCAAAAGTACATTTGTTTGGAACCCAAAATGTTTGTTCCCAGCTGGAACCAAAGCACAGCAGGTTTTTCTTGACCTGAAGAGCGAACCGTGACGTCATCAGTGGGTATGTTATATTCTACAGGTTAGAAAGACAGGGTGGGGAAGTCGGCAAAGGTCGGTGGTCTACTATGGTAACAGTCTTCTACTTATTATCATTAATAGTTGGTCCAAACACAAATATCTGCAAGAACAAAACTTCAAAGCTAATCAATGCGATCGGCCATCTTGCTACTACTGTTTACTTGCATTGTGCAATGCCCTCTGTTGATGACGCATCCTTGATTTACATTGGTTCCACTCAAAACGGGTGGAAATATGGGCTACCAGAACCAGTTCAAGAACCAGAGCTGATTTGGTGGAAAGTGGGCAACTGTGGTGTGTGGGTTTCAAATGAAAACTTTAATCCAAAAACTTTAACTCCTGCAGGTGGTGCCAGTATCAACATTTCAACAGCTATTACTTTCCTTGCCTTTAGTGTAGACAGGACAATGTGATGGATGTATGGATGGATGGATTACAGACAATACACAATCAGCCTAATACTAAGGAGAACATAATGACATGTGACAAGCAGAGGAGACATGGTAAACATACCACTGTAACAACTAAAAGGGAACTGTACGTTAACGTGCAGAAGACAATGTCCAAACGTGTAGCTAAAGTAAGCAGGTGCCTCCCATCAGTGACCCTGTGTCCTGTTGTATAAAGTCCAACGTATGTACACAGGTCACTGTGCATCATTAAGGCTTTCTAACAGCGGTGCTTGTCTCCTGCAGCAACCCAGTGGTTCAGGTGAAGGCTGTGGAGAGTGGTGCTCTGCAGACGCTCTTAACCATACTGGCCACTGCACAACCACTCCGAGTGAAAAAGAAGGTACTGACGCCCCCACATTCCAAGTCATTGATGAGAAGCTGGATATAAACACAGTCAGCTGTGATGTTTTCTGCGTTGCTGTCCCTCCTATCAGGTTCTGTTTGCACTGGCCTCCCTCTTGCGTCACTTTCCCTACGCACAGCATCACTTCCTGTCACATGGAGGCCTGCAGGTCCTATCGGAGCTGTTCAGGGCAGATGGAGGTGGAGTTCTGCGTACACGCATTGTCACCATGTTGTATGACATGATCAGCGAGAAGGTACAACAAACAAACTGTTAAGTTCAGCTGGGAGGTCAGATCTCAGCCAGGTTTCATTTTCTGGCACTGTAAGTGTTCTCATTGAGGATGCAGACTTCCTAGATGACACTGATAATGGCTTCTCCTGCTCCACCAGGAGTTGATCTCTCAGGCAGGTCTGGACCCGGTGCCAGATGTCTCCTATGAGGAGCGGGTGCGCCAGTACTCTAAGGTGTCCCTGCAGGGCGAGCTGCTGGAGAAGGGCTGGTGCAGTCTGGTCCCGCATCTGCTAGAGTCCACTGAGCATGACTACAGAGAGAAGGTGGTGCAACCTCGATACACTGTAGATGGATAGTAAAGAAACCTAGTATATGAAATGTACTTGTGTTTGCGTTTGTTTGTTTTTTTCCAGGCTCTGCGGGCTTTGTTGGCGATGGCTCCCGTCTGTTTGGAACAGTACCGCTCGGACGGCTCTCTGCTGGGCTCTCTGCTCTCTCTGAGAGACCAGTACCAGGACATGGTCCAGTCAGAAATTATTCTAGGAGATGAGAACAGCTACTTTGCAGAGATTGTAGATCTTATCGACGCTCTTCAGGTCAAACTGAAGTGACAAGAAGATTGACCAGAGTAACATTTTACATGGCCATATGATGCAGAGATTAGTACACAGACTCAGAGACTGTGGGGAGGAACCAACCACCCTTTAAGGACATGAACCACCCCAGAGGGATAAACTCCTTAAAACAAGAGTCTACTGCATGCAACTCCAGCACAAGGGACACCAAGACTTAATTGGTGGCCTAAATGTTTTTATTTTGTGTTTGTATTTTTGCTTCGTCTTAATTTATTTAATTAAGAATAAATTAATTGCTGAAAAATGATGGTGTGATCAATGTAGGAGCTAATGGATTAAAAAGAATGCAGGGTTACCTTCAAGCTAGACCAGACATTATAGTGTTAATGGTTGATGCTATAATCCAGAGTTAGGTCCATATGATAAATATGTGTATGTACAGTAAGTATGGCTTTTGGATTGTGTTTTGTTTTCTCCCACCAAAATGTTCATCTGTTTCTATAATGAACCATTGACCATAACGTCCTTCATGATACAGCTCTGGAAAAAATGAGACCACTGCAAGACGGATCACATGTCTGGTTTTACTATTCATAGCTACACTATATGGACAAGGTACTGGGCCACCTACAGGAGCTATAATGACATCCCCCAATTCATAGGCATTAATAAGAAGTTGGTCCCCCCTTTGCAGCATAACAGCTTCCACCCTTCTGGGAAGACTTTCTACAACATTTTGGAGCGTGTCTGTGGGAATTTCTGCCCATTCATCCAGAAGAGCATTTATGAAGTCAGACACTGATGTTGGACCAGAGGGCCTGGCTTGCAATATTTATTTTTCATCCCAAAGGTGTTGAGTGGGGTTGAGGTCAGGGCTCTGTAGGCCAGTCAAGATCTTCCACACCAAACTCATCCAACCGGGCCTTTATGGACCTGCTTTGTGCTCTGGAGCAAAGTCATGCTGGAACAGAAAAGGGCAGTTTCCCCAAACTGTTTCCACAAAGTTGGAAGCATAGAATTTTCCAAAGTGACTTGGTAAGATGAAGCTTTAAGATTTAGATTCACTGGAACTAAGGGGCCAAAGCCAACCCCAGAAACACAACCCCATAGCATCATCCCTCCTCCACCCAACTGTACAGTTGGCGTCATGCAGTCAGGCAAGTAACGTTCTCCTGGCATTCGCCAAACCCAGACTCGTCCATCAGACTGCCAGATAGAGAAGCATGATTCGTCACTCCACAGAACACGTTCCACTGCTCCACAGTCCAGTGGCAGCCTGCTTTACACCTCCATCCGACGCTTGGCGATGTAAGGCTTGCAAGCAGCTGCTCAGCCATGGAAACCCATGTCACGAAGCTCCCGGTGCACAGTTTTGGTGCTGACATTAATGCCAGAGCTGGTTTGGAACTCTGCAGTTATTGAGTCAGCAGAGCTTTGGTGACTTCTACGCACTATGCGCCTCAGCACTCGGCAACCCCTGGTCTGCCACTTCGTGACTGAGATGCTGTGGCTCCTAAATGTGGAACGACCCATTCTTTCCCAGATGTTTGTTAAGGCAGACTGCATGGCTAGGTGCTTGATTTTATGCACTATGGGGCTGAATGAAACACCTGAATTCAATGATTAAGAGGAGTGGCCCAATACCTTTGTCCATATAGTGTATGTCTGAATCTGAATCTGTAAAAAAAAATAAATAAAAATAAAATAAATGTAGTGGAATAAAAAGTGTAATATTTGCCTTTAGACTGAAGTAGAGTAGAAGTATACAGTAGCAGAAAATGGAAGTAAAGTACCTGACAATTGTACAATACATGAATAAATGTACTGTGGTACTTTCCACAGCTGCTGTCCATAGAGTGGAGCTCTCAGTCTTCTCTGGCAGCTCTAACAGCAGCCTGAGTGGACCTGAGGGCAGAGCAGGAAGCTCCGTGGCCTTGAGAGTTTCTGTGACTAGCATTCTTTTTCTTCCTGTGGGCATACACAAAGAAATATGGTGTGACTTAGTGTAATACAGTGTAAAATCCTTATTATTATTGTATCAACACAAGATTTGCTTTTTACAGAATGTACATTTATCCCTGAGGATAAATGCTAGTTTGATTACAGATAGGATTGGAGGAAAATGGGTAATTCTGTGTTATTATCTGGAGACTAAAATCTTTTCTTCCCTACCAGCTATGTTTTAGATCAAAGCATTGATGACTTACTTACTCAGGTGGATGCCTGACATTCCAGCGAGTCACAATGTCAGTTAGTCTTTTCTAAAGATAGTTATCTCACATCATCATTGGCTTCATAACAACAACAACAACCATGACAATGAGCTGTAGTTGTTGTGTTGTTGCAGACAGTACTCCAGCCATGATCTTTTCCATTTGGGGTATATAAGGGTTTAAAGCTTAAGTAAATTCCCAGCCATTTCAAGTGGCAGCCGGCTAAAGACAAGAATATAAGATGTTAACATCGAAGGAGTAAGCAGCTTATTGCTCACTGGATTATTCTATTTTTCACCCCCTCTGGGCCGAGTCCCAAATCCCAAAGTCCTCATGGGAATGCGATGAAGCAGCCGCTCCTCTAATAAATCTAAAAAGATAGTGGTGTGGCTCTGACCGCTACAAAAGTTGTCTCGAGCAGGACTTTTTTGTAAGTACTCATCTTTGTAACTTCAGCGCTACTTACTAGACTAGTATGTGTCCTGTGCTGTTACTAATGCAGCACATGTGTACACAAGGCACAGGAACCAAAACATTCATTAATTTCATTTTCTTCTGCTCTGGTTTGTTCTTTTGGACCAAAAATAGGATTTTCATGTTCAACACACACCTAAGCATATATCAGTATCTAGTGTTTGTCAGTTTGTGTACTGCTGAAGTCTTGTTTGCAGAAGAATAAACTGTTTGAATATTTTGTGTATCACCGTCTCCAATGCTGGTAGAAACGTCCGTTCAGATTGGTTTGAAAGGAATAAATCACCACAATATAGTGTTTCTTTAACCAGGTAGTCTCAAATCACAAACCAGTTGCAGTTCATATATAAGATACATTCTCAAGCCAGAGAAAATCAGCTTCAAACAAAGAAAGACATACTGAAAGAAGGACTACTGACGTTCACAGGAAATATGTTGATGTGCAACATTGCAGACTGATGCTAACGTGAGAGCTAGTTTGAATGTGTATCTGTTACCATAGAGTACGGCTAATCAGTTCAAACCAGGGGCTGTCTGAAGCAGAGGCTCCCTCCAGCCATCATATATTCGTCATATTGTTTCTTATCCTCTGAGGGTCTGTACTTTTAATAAGGTGCTTCATGCACCAAATGCAGTTGTGGTTAGTAATCCTGTAGGTTGGTCTCTGCTCTCAGTCCCAGACAGAATGCTCTGCCATGCACTATGAGCATCGTCTTAAAAGCATTTTAATTATACTTTTGTGAATAAACTGTTCTTGAGGGAGCAGGCAGCTAATGTCACACTTGTGATCATGTGCAGGAAAGTGATAAAAACACTTCCCCAGAACTTTGACAGCACAGAGATGAAAGGAGGTATGATAAAATGAAATATAGGGGGCGAAAATAAGACGTTTCGTTTCTAAGAAAACTTTACAGTGAGACAGAAGGGAGACAGGACTGAAAGTAGTTGACACTTAGGGATCGGCAAGTGCAATGACAGGAGTGTACAAAGAAACTACAGATAGATAAAACTGTCACAAAAGAAGAACCGCCTTAAGCACGGCCACAGATAAAACCTGGAGCGCAAACCAAAAGAGCCTGAGTGAGTAGACCTTCTGGGAAACCAAGAGTTGAGAGGAACGTTAGATTACAATTTCATGTCCATTTTATACGAAGAAAGTCAACAGAAAACACTTCCCCCACTTCAAGCAGACACAGCAGTCCTGGGGAGACACGACAGCCGGGGCTCAGGGCGAAGGCTAGTGCACAGGGCTCAAGAGTCCACGCCACATTAATTCATACGTGTTCCTCCTGGACGTGGCAGCTGTCACAGTCATTTAGGAGAGATTTATCTCTGTCCCTCTCATGGGCAGTCCTGTGACATTTCCATTTGTCACTTGACAGCAAATCACCAGGCCAGTGCGTGGGCTGTGACGTTTCCATTTTCTGGTTCCTGAAACATAACCTGAAAGATGGTGTCGTGAAAATGCTTCTTTATACTGTTGGAGAGACACAGACAGAGGTTCAGGGGCAAAGAGATTCAGACAAAGATGGTTATGCAACAGGGGATTGACGGGAAAGAAACCAGAGTTCAGCCTTAGGTTTTCTTGGTCCAGACAGGAACTAATAGGGGAGGATGCGTGCATGAATGTTTTATGGAATTCTTGGATGGATGGACAGATGGATGTTGGATGGAACGATGGGTGGAAGAGGAAGTGAGAAGCTGAGAGCAATAAAGGAGAGGAGATATGGGAGGTTGACACACAAATGAAGAAAGGTCACTTGTGGTGTGTATGTGGCAGCTGGACGCCGTTAGCCACGGATAACTTATTGCATTTAAAATGAAAAGTGAACTAAGGGAGAGACTGGTCAACAGGGACCAGTTACTGAGATATGGACCTTAATAAGTGAGGCTGAGACTGGAAGTCACTAAACACATACTCATGCTCACACATGCTGGGGCTGCATCAGGTGTGTGTGAGTGACACAGAGAGACTAATGCATGCTTATATATAGTTATTGGCAATTACACTTTGTAATTTGAGGTGTCACTTAAAAACCTCTGCACGTACATCATATTAAACAGATGTCAGATGCTCTCTATGTAAGAATTTTGTGGTGTAACATGTTATAATCCAGTGATGACTAAATCTCTACTTAGTAAACACTTCCATCTAGGCTAAGTTTGAACTTATAAACAGCTGATGCAACCAGCTCCTGGTCCAGAAGGCCATTTGTTCGGCTTTGAGGAACCAACTGGTGCTAGTTGTGTCTCTGCCAGGCTCATCAGCATTTGGCACTGGACATTTGGATTTAACCGCAGCCAAATCCAAACTTCTATATGACGCATCTGTGATTTTGCTTTTTTACATGGTGTTAAAGTTGAATTGGCAGAACAAAGGCAGCCATGAAGGAACACGGAACTGGCAGATGAATAGCCAGAGGATGTGAGATGGGTCATAAAGAGGCAGAGACAGAGCAACGAAGAAGAAAACTTGAAAAGTGGCCCAGCTAATAAACGAGTTGGAAGGAATGGACAGGTGGACAGATGTGGAGAAACAAGGAGAAACAAAAAAGGAAACATATTACATATCACATGCAGGACTAACTCTGAGTTATCTGACTATAATTAGGTGCTTCACAGATGTCTCCATTTCTCTCTTTCACTGTCAGGGCCTGGGTGTGCACTGCGGGTCCCACGATTCTTGAGGTAGATGCAAATCAGACCATCTTCATTCCGCAGGGCTCCTCACCATCATCATTAAGGGTAAGAAGACAGTTTATTCATATTCAGCTATATACACCAGAGCATGAAATTAAGAATGAGAGAGCTATATGACTACAGTGAGTTAATGGTGCACCAAGTAACCCTGGGTAGCAACATATGAGTTTATTAGCGACCAGTCAACAAATCAGTAGTCGTATTGAGGAATGCAGGCTGGGAAAGCAATAGGCTGCCTGCAGCAGGTCGTGCGCCTGCACTGAAATCTCATAAAACGTTATTAGGCTGAATACCCTCAAGGCTTTCTCACATATGCTGGCACTCCACTACCAGTGGGCTCTAGTAGGTCAGGGTATATAATTAGAGCTGAAGCTCTGCTACGGTGCCACAGAAGAACATAGGTGCTGCAGCTGGAAGTTTGAACATTCAGCTCAAACAGTGTCTTTGGGCTGTGGTTTACTGCTGCGTGTGGATAAGTCGTCACCATAACCATCACCGCCACCACCGCCATTGCCTTTCTTTCCCAGAAATCATCAATCATCAGCAACGTCACGGGTGTCAACACATTTTCAGTGACCAAAATGTGGACAGCACCATCTTTGTTGTAGCGAGGGTTGGATGGGGAAAATCATCCATTATAAGCTTCAGCAGGGGAGAAGGGACACAAGGGCAATTTTCACCAAAGTTCTGTGAGAAAAGAGACAGAGGCGATGACATTGATGCAAGGGAACTGAGACAGTGGAGAGTTTCGAAGCCCAGAAGGAGGTGTGGTGTCAGTGTAAATAGGAGGAGAAGGAGGTAGATGGAGATTAAGGGCCAAAATGAGGGGGGGGGATGCTAATGTGCATGCGTGTGTGTGTGCATACAGTATGTGGGTATGCTTGTGGCTTGTGTGTGAGTGTGTGTGTGGGGGGGGGGCTGCACAGAAGCTGTGTGGGGAAATGAATACAGCTGTGCAGTGGCTCAGAGGGAGATGCACAAACAGCAAAACATCCAACAGCAGCCCACACACGAGGAGCAAATAACAGAAGCAACTGTGGTTTATCGGTAGATGGAAGAGACACTGGGATACAATCATAGATAAGCGAGGAAGGAGCCCAATCTCACAACGTTCGGGACAAAGAAAGGTGGAAAGAGAAGAGGTGTGACCTGAGGTGGAAAAGCAGAAGACTGAAACAGGTAGGAGAAAGAGAGAGACATAATGAGACCAAACCTGAGAACGAGAAAAGTGCGTGTATGTAAACACAGGAAGGTAAAGTGAAATATCTATAGTAAAAAAAAAATAAAAGAGAATTCAATGTAAACATGAATGTTTCTTTTGGATGTGCATGCACAGACAATTCTCAGCAAAAGCAAAGAAATGAATATAAAGAGATATATACTATTAATGTGTTATTCTGTGGTTAGACAATATGTAGCTTAAAGGAAAGAGGGGATGGATGAAAGTGCAGACTGAAAGGAGGAATGAGAGAAATGAAGGAAAACACAAATAACCAACTGGGACTTAAGCTACAAAGCGGCAACAAGAAAATAAATAAACAGATTTAATCATCAGCTGGCATGCATAGAAAAACAAGTGGGACCTAATAAGATTAAGACTCTATGTCTCTTTAACTTCCATTTTTGGCAATTAATAGCATTCACGTGCATCATCATTTATAATGGAAGTGTGCTGTGTAAATAATATATTGAATATTTAATGAAAAGTGCTTTGCTGAGCTTCTGGATACATGTCAATATAATGTTGGCAAACGCTGCTTTGGGAATAACTGGAAACACAAACACATGCATGATGGGTTCGCACTGTTTAGAGGAATTTAAGAGGGAAGGGAGGCTGAAGTCCATTACAGAGATTAATCTGCAGGGGGAGAAAGGGGGGAATTGGCGGCGACTGACAACTAGACAAGAATCCTTGAGGGGTTGTAGAGAGGATTGGTTATCAGGGAGGGTTTGTGAATAAGCCAGGAGGCAGCAGCCATGCGAATCAGCAGGGGACAGACTTTACAACACAGAAACACACAAACGCAAGTATGTCAATATGTAGGTGCACTCATGCAGCTTTATCTAGACACTAGATTTATCTCTTTGTATGTGCGCGTGTGTGTATGTGTGCGTATGTAGCAAATGGAGCAGCTGCTAATATATTCCTGAAACAGGGAGGCGGAGATCAATACAAGTCTCCGCTGCACATTTACAGTTAGAGGGGCAGGGAGGAGGCGCAGTTTTATAACATCAAACGGTGAGAATGGCTGCTGCGCGGCACACCTCCCCTGAGGTTTGTGATCACGTTCGGCCAGGTGCTGCCACCCCATAATGAAAACGGTGTACGTGTTAATGATTCGTGGTTCCGCGGTTTATGTGCTCATGCTTCGGTTTGTTACATCTCCCAGAACACAGCGGCTGACCCCTGCCTGCTGAAGCGCCATGTCTGTCCAGCTTCACGCACTACTGACCCTCTGCCTGGCCTTCACGCAGGGGTGAGACACCTGAGGTTAAACACACATGTACAGTGATAAGAACACATGCTGGTGTTGGTACTTACACTGATTGAAAATGCAATTCTTTAGCTTCCTTAGATTCCCCATCTCCTGTCTCATTTCCTTCCCACCTCTCTTTGCTGTCGTCAGTGTTTGTATGTCTCCTAACCACCGCTGGGGAGAATGGAATGACTCTCAGCTTCTGCCAACAATTCAGAAGCTGATGAAAGGGTACAACCGCTACCTCAGACCCAATTTCAATGGTAAGAATGAGCTTGATAAGAGATTGTTTGAGTGTTGGTCTGTGCAAAAATGGAATCTGGACCAGAAGAGGCTGCTCCCCAGTCATCATTCGTGTGAAAATAGATCTCCCTGTGTCTCTGCCTTTGATAGAGGGACCTGTGGAAATTGGAATGAGTCTTGATATTGCCAGCATTGATGCCATCTCCGAAATCAATATGGTATACCACTCTCCCTACTACTTTTTTGTGTCGGCGGGTGAATGAGTGTGGGATGGAACAAATGAATGAATGAATAAAAGCTTCGTCTCTACATCAACTGTTTAGGACTACACTGCAACCATCTTCCTCCGTCAGCGGTGGCGCGATTCCAGGCTGGTGTTCCCGGGAAATGAGAGCGTCAGCGTGGACGGACGCCTTGTGTCACTGCTCTGGATCCCCGACACCTTCATCCCGGACTCCAAGCGCTCCTTCCTGCATGACGTCACAGTGGAAAACCGCCTCATACGCATCTTCAGCAATGGAACTGTTCTCTACGCCCTGCGGTACGTAGTTTTTGGAAAGGCTTAGGTTCACTGATTTGACATTTACTGACATTTGATGCTCTTGCATGTGTCACAAAGTACATTTTACAGATTCTCCAGAGCTTGTGTGAGGAAACTGACCTGGATGTAGAGAAAATGAAAGGGTGCCACTCACAGGAAAATCTAGGAAGACGAAAAGAGAAGGGAGAGGAAGGAGAAAATTATTTCTTTTTGATTTCATGCTGTTTTTCTGATTGTTGTGGTAATCAACCGTGAATTGGCCTTGGGTTTCACTTAAAAAAGAAAACACTTATGTATCATCACTCTGTCATCTAGCTTCAGGGAATGCCACAGATTTTCTGCATATCCCGTGCCCTTCAAAGAGTTCAGGCTGTGTTAGTGAAGATTTGTAATCCCCTGTGGCCAAAGCAAAAATGTGTCCTGACAACTAAACTATCATGTCACACAGATGAGGACTTTATTATTATAGACAGGTTTATTAAGGACATAAAGGGCAGCTTTATGTATATTAAGGGCGGCTGTATAGTTCTCCATATTCATATTATTGTACAGTTTGCTGTCTTTTAAACGTCATCTTATTTTTACTTATTTTATATCCTTAAGATTTCATGCACCAATTCACCAAAGCAAATTCCTTGTATGTGTAAACCTACTTGGTAATAAATCTGATTCTGATTCAGTATTGTGCAGGGTACTCGGGGTGTTCCTTATTCGCTTCGAGCAGAGGAACACGTGCGTCCATCAAAAATCAAAATACTTCTTGGATTTCTTATGAAATAAGCATAATGTTGCTATACAGAAATAAGACACTGTGATGTCCTTAGCAACATTTCCAGCGTTATTACATGGAGGCTAAACAGAAGCATTTCAACTCTAATGCTCAGAGACTGCCATTGATTTCCAGCAAGTCAGCCGCTTCTACATTATAAATGTATCAGATACAGAAATGTCATGTTAACACTTCAGATATGAGTCTTTTGATAGTTTCTCAGGGGGGGGCGAGCTCTTTGTGTTCACTAATTATTCATTGCACCATCCTACATCAAAGGACTAACAGAGTTTTGTGGGGAGTTTTTGAAGGTTTCTAATGCTCTTGCTATGAATACACAACAGCATCACAGCTACGATTGCTTGCAACATGGACCTGACCAAGTACCCAATGGACAGACAGGTGTGCACCCTGCAGCTGGAGAGCTGTGAGTACCTATAAACTCCACCCCCTTTAGATGGACATAAATCACCATCATCTCATCATCACCATCACCATTTTAATCCTCATCAGCATCATCATGAGTGTAGTGAGTATCTAACTGAAGAGACAATGATATCCTTAGCAGGTCAGATTCATCAAACCTTAATTAGTGTTCGTGTGTGTGGTCAGGGGGCTACAACCTGCAGGATGTGGTGTTCTACTGGACCAGAGGGAATGATTCAGTCAAGGGTCTTGACACACTGCGGCTGGCTCAGTACAGTGTAGAGAGCTACTACACGTCAGTGTCAGAGGCTGTGTATGAGACAGGTAGGACTCTTCAACCCCCAGAATTCCCCTTCCACGTGGAGTTGTATAAAGATAACATTGTTTTTCACATCTTTCTCTTTCTAAGAAGCCGTGTCTTTTTGGGTCCCTTCACAGGACAGTACCCAAAGCTGGTCTTGCACTTTGCACTGCGTAGGAACGTGTTGTTCTTTATCTTGGAGACGTACGTTCCATCCGTTCTGCTGGTGGTTCTCTCCTGGGTCTCTTTCTGGATCAGCCAGTCGTCTGTTCCAGCTAGAACCTGTATTGGTCAGTACTGGATCTCTAACTGCATTTCTCTATGGGTTAAAGTATTAATTTCTCATTATATATTGACTCACTGTATAAGCTTATAGCCTGTAGCATATTATCTCACCGGCTTGATATAGTCAGACAGATGTGCCCAAAACAGAGACAATGTATTTGAATGCCACATATTCAAGCATAACTGAGACATTGTCTACATTAAGAAATAATAATGTATCCAAAGACACATAAATCGCTCAAATAAGCCAATGGTTAAAGTACATGCAAAACACATTTTGTGTCTATGTGGTATTTTAACTTGTGGACAATAGGACGATTCTTGCCCAATCAACCAACTACACTCAAACTATGCATTCGAGTGCACCACATTCAGCAATATACATCCAGTTCAACACGTTTGACCCTTATATGGTTTACTGAAACCAGTACCCAATGAAATCACTGTGTAACAGCAAAAGCAAAGACAAAACAGCCAATGATTGACTGATCACCAGCACACGGAGTAGAGGTTCAACCACTATCTTACATTACGAGTATGACAACACTGTGATCTATTTTCCAGGAGTGACAACAGTCCTGACAATGACCACACTGATGATGGGCGCCCGCACTTCCCTGCCCAATGCCAACTGCTTCATCAAGGCCATAGATGTTTACCTGGGAATCTGCTTCACCTTCATCTTTGGCGCCCTGCTGGAGTACGCCTGTGCCCACTTCTACACCATGCAGCACCAGACCATAGAGGATTTTCACAGGGTGAGGGAGACGGTCGCATGTAATTAAGAGGTGATCATTTTAAAACACGTTAGATGATGCAAAGATTGTGATCTGTCTGTCCATCTGTCAGGACCTCCTGAGGGAGTTCAATGAATCCAATGGAAACGGCGCCATCCCCATTGTCAGCTCCATCCAATCAAACCAGCCTATGGAGGTTGGCTCCACTGCAGAGGAGCCCACGGAGCCGTCGGCGGACAGAGACACTAGGAACAATGCCGAATCAAAAGAGAAGACAGCAGGTCAGGGCTGCAGCCTGGCTTCAGTGAGGGATGCGTCACGTAGGGCAGCATCCGTCTTCCATGTGGAAAATCCACACAACATCGATCGCCACGCTCGCACCGTTTTCCCCACAGCGTTCCTCTTTGTCAATATCCTCTACTGGCTTTACTATCTCTTCTTCTGAGTACTGGTTCAAAGCTGCTGCATTGTTAATTGCATGCTGAAGCTGCTCTACCTCCTCATTTGAGACCCAACACCAGTCACACTGCCTGGACCTATACTGATCATACAACCATTTTGTATCACATGTAGAAAACCTCCTTGTCCCAGAGACAGGGCTACAAAGTGATGAAAAGCAGTTGAATCCGATTCTTTGTATCACTCTGTAGCGAGAGCTATTATTGATCACGTGTGAATGGATGTCTACCAGCATATTAACATGTAAAAGTGACGATAAAAAATGAGGATGAATTAACTAGCTGTAAACAATAGGCGGCGTGAACTGCATCACACTATACTGCGCTGCATTGAATTGCCTTCATTTTGTGACAGATTATTTTTCTTGTTTTGGTTTACATACATGGTTTGTACAAGACCATATTTACAGCCTATCGTGAAATTAAAAGAATAAATCAGTGACTGAGAATGCATTTTAACGAGGACAAAATTCAGTGTCTGTATTATAACAAATGACCAACGATTAAATGTTTGAGAATAAGACACACATTTATTATTCCCTTATCCAGGTAGGAGAACAGTAAAGTGCAAAAGCCAACCACAGGTTCAGCAGAAACTTTAAAATTGGACATTTCCCCACTCAGAAAAAGATTGGTTGGGATCACTGAATAGCACCACCTTGTTAGTCGACCAGTTGTCTCCAGCAGGAGTATTTACATGTGTGCCAAAGAGGGTCAAATGGGTATTGTTCCACCCAAATGATTCAGCAGATGCTCTATAGGACAGCTTCAACCTGAGAGAAGCTAATGAGTGCAGTCAAACAGTGATAACACACTCAGCCGTCCGTGGCACATAGCTGAACACCTCTGACAGGCACGTCTTGCGATGATGATGAGAAATGAAACCTTGAACAGTATAAAAGTATAAAACGTACAAAACAGTAGTCACGGCTCACTCTACAGGCTGAAAAAAAATACCCCATCATATTATATAAAAAAGGCACATCACGGCTTAAACTACCTCCTACTCTTATTTTCCAAACACATTTCCCTCATGGCACCTTAACAATTAAACATTTCACCATATGCAACACCGGATGAGGACACAATCCTGTGTTGCCTTTCCATTACAACACTCACTGTGCTTTTCCGTACACTTTTCTTGCGTCTTTCTTTCATAAACTCTGCCTTCGCTCTTTTCTGTTTGCCACATTTGAATCCATGTCACCAAAGGCAATGAAAATACTTGGATACAGACAGTGAGCAGTCCTTGGATTCCTCACATTTGTTGCAGCCCTTTCAGGAAGGCCGAAGAGTAAATATTCAGTGAGATGTACCTCCACCTTGTGGCAAATTTCTTTCATTACAGTTTATTTCCTCCTTAACCCAAACAGGAACAAGTCTGCTTTGGGATGTAGATGGAAGCAGGATTGAATGTCATGATAGTCAGATCCTGACATCCATTCATTCGTTCTCCAGTCCTCTCCATAGTACTGCTCTTAGGTTCCTTTCTTTGACTCCCATTCCTGTAAAGACAGAAAACATGTAGGTGAAAATAAGGTTGTTATTTCAAGGAATGAATTTCAAGTGATAGCAAATAAAAAACGCACATGTAACAAAGAAAATAAGTTACACAAAAATCTAAAAAGCACTACGTTGAACAATTTCCGTTATGCTAGTGTACTGTAATAAATAAATGAAACAAACAAGCAACAAAAACAAAAATGAATTAATCCAGGTCCATGGCACATGTTTGCAGATTAAGTGAATGGGTCATTTCCAATGTACAGTAATACAGCAGAATGTTAGAGCTAAGCAATGTAAACATAATATCTTTATATATGTAAGCCTGTAAGAAGTTAATGGCTTTTCTCTAACATCATCAAAATAAGTTAGATTATTGTCAATAATCAGAACATGAAAAATTAACTTTTTTTTCTGCTTTCCCTCAAACAACTGCAGAATTACTGCAATTACATTGTTCGCTAAATCACCTACTGTAGACCTGGTGGTATCATTCAGGTAGAAATCCTATTGCGAATAATATACGAAAGAAGGAGTAGCTGAACAAAAGGATATCAATCAATAACTCGCTCACACACGCCAGGTATTTAATTGTAACCGTTCAAAGCGACTGCACCAACACACGCAGACTGTCTTATCTATTAATGTGTGAACTGTGAAACCATTAGATGATGACACATGCTGCTGGGAGTCTATTAACCTCCCGTGAAGCCTGACAGAGAGATCTGTCCGTAATGACTGGCTGAGGAATTGTTCAGGAAGTGACTGCGGGAGCGGGGGAAACCGTTAGTTCGATAGATTACCTTTGCCTTCTGCATGACAGTTCCTGTAGAAGAAGCATAAACAGACGGCGGTCTCCTACGCATCTCTAAGGCACAGTTCACTGGTAAAGACTCACTGTAGATATTCTGTTTCTTTTTGCATGAGGCCTACACAAAAAGAAAAAGCAAAGAAAGAAAGAAAACACATGTATGCAAGCAGGTGTAGACATGTATTTGTGCGTATTTCCTCATAAAGCAGCAAATATACCTTAACAGGGGGTTTAGCATCAACAGGTGCACCCAGCGCCCCACCGGCCAGACTCTTCTTGAGGTTTTCTTGGACCTGAGTCAGCCGGAGCTCCAGGTCCACCCTCTCTGCCTCTTTAGCTCGACAGGCGTCCTCCAGCTGGAACACACGTTTGTTGAGGGAGGACTTCCTCTTCTCTGCACCACAGAAACATGGGGACATAATAACACAATGAGACAAACAAGAGCAACATGTCCTCCTTTAATTAATTAATAGTTAATAGTCAGAATTCAGTTTGACTCTCAAAACAAAGTACGAGTTACATCTCAAATTTTCAAACAAGTTATTTCTCAAAATTTGACATAGAAAACCTATGATTGAGAGTATATAAATTGTGATACATTGTCATAGATTAAATTAGCCCAAAATACCTTTGCACTTGAAAAAGAGTGTTTACAATCTGGTCTGCTACTTTTACTTACAAAAAGATCTGAATACTTCTTCCACCACTGACGGCAGCAAGCTATGTGAAACTACAGGAAATGAGTTACATTTATCATAGCCATGTTTTTGATTTAATAATAAAAGCAATTAGATGTTTTATTTATCCCCGTAGGGAGATTCACTTCTCACATGACCCTCTAATAATGGAGGTCAGAGTGCGCGGTCAGCTATAGAGCAGGGATACAGAATGTGCACTTGATATTAGCCTTCTGGATAATGTACAGACAATCACTCAACCAGGGTTCTGCTTAGAAGGACTTGGTGTCCCTTTTTGTCTCTCAGCAGTAATCACGTATTCACATACAGTAGATGTATGTTCTAGCTATGCTGTTCATTTTGAGACTACAGTAACCGGTTTCAGTTTCCAGATACTGAAGCTCTGCAGACTTATATTGGAGATGAGTTCAGCTCCAGTCTCAGACTAAGAAGAAATTGTGAAGCATCCGCTCCGTTTTACTTTGCGTCTCCGTACCAAAGGCCGTTTTCAGCTCTTCCTTCAGTTCTCTCTTCTCCTGTCGGAGGGTCACTAGTGCATTTCGTATTCCATCCCTCTCTCCTTCCAGCTCCTCTTTCTCTTTCAGGTAACGCTTGGCATCCTCTTCAGCTCGTGTTTTCCCGTACCTTCCATACTGGTTGGCGTCTGGGCGGACATGTCATGAGAAGAGAGCAAAGGTGAGGGGTCAAATGTGCAGAGGGTTGTGGGAAAAAGGCAAAACATCTCACAGCGATATTTCTGCCTGACCGTATTAATGTCACGGTCGTCACACGAGGAGTATGACGACAGCGCCACAACTCACACGGAAGCGCAGCACACACATTTTACCTTTTTTTAAAAAAAATAATTCAACAAAGAGGTTTGGGAGCAAACACTTTATACGGTGCATGAATAAATGATAAACACGCACACACTCCTGCAGAGGGAGAGGTCAGGAGGCAAGACAGCGAATCTAATGCGAGTGTCCAATAAATCTCAGGTTACATCCTGAAGCTCCCAGCCGTGGAGAGCGCCGCTTTGATGTGTCAGAGCATCACAGCAAAGGCCTGTGAAACAGCACTGAGACAGCCGACCACACCAATATCACTTTCCTAAAACTCAGGATACTCGTCTCATTTATTTGCGTGGCAGAGGCCAACTGACACAACGGAGCAAATGGGAGAGGCGAGTGACGAGGGAAGAGATTATGGGTGGAAAGAAAGGGAAAAGGGGAATGCTGAGCCAGATAAAAGCTCACATTTCATGACTGTGTTGTGAACCACTTTGTCTGAAGAGTGTAAGCTACAACAAAACTAGAGCTTTGCAAACCCCTGTTTACACACTGCTATATTGAGAGGGAATCCATCTGCATTATTATTGCTTCCCTGCTACCCTTATTTGATTTTGGAGACCGATGGACAGCAGAGAGGGTCATAAAGCTGAAAAGATTTGGTCTAACTGTACATAAACTGTACATCTCAGCTGTCTGGTTGGTTGTGAATCATATTGTGAATCGTTTAGATAAAATGAACATTGCGGAGCTCTGTTTATCTGAGCTGCGGTACTGCCTTTGATACAGCACGGACTGCAATATGTTACTGAAGTGCCTTACAAACATGGGCTAGGTCAGAAATGACATACAGAGCAAATCTCAGTGTAATGGTGCTGATGGAATCTAAATTTCTACACATTAACAAAGGGATTCCACAAGGATTCACTCTAGGTAATATTCTCTTAACAAATGATATTAAAAACCTGGGCCTGAATGTTAATAACTGTCGATTCCATCTGTGTGCAGATTACACTATTTAATATACGAATGCAGACACAATTGAGTACGCACGCATACTCGTCAGCACAGTTTGGATTTGATTCAACAAGCCAACAACAACTTAAAATAGGTTTGAAATAATGAATAATCATTTGTTCGTTTTTCTAAATCCTGCAGTGCTGATGATGCACGGCCTTTTATCGACACATGGAATGGTTTGAAAAGGCTACCATCTACATTCTGGCCTTGCTCCCCCCGTGAGTTTCCACTGGATAACTAAGAGTTTCAGTCACTCTGTCAGTATAGTTCATGAGGATAGGCTTAGCCTCGCTGGAGGTACAGGAATGTTACTTTGGGAAACCAACTAAGTGCACTTACTGGAGCCCGTTCGTTTGAGGGAGACCAAAGGCTTGGTTCTGTCAGAGTCGCTGCTGGAGAAACTTGAGCGCCGCTTCCCCTGATTCCCAGACTGCTGCCTGCGGTTCTCCCCTGACTGGGTGGAGCAAAGAGGAGGGTTGGGGGACATGACAGATGTGGGAGGATGCAAAAAAGAAGGATAAGGATAGAGAGGGAAAATTGAAGGCACAGTTTGTACATCAGACTATGCAATAAACAAAATTTCAGACTTATTTGACTGAGACCACTGTGTATGTGTTTGTGGCTGTAGGTGGTGAGAGGTATGTGTTTAAGTTCATGTCAGTGGGGTTAAGAAAGGAGTTTACAGGCTGTAAAACTGCCATGACCTCTTGCCTTCCTGTCACCAGTTTGATCGCTTTTTTGTTTTTTTTTCCCCTCTCCCACACACTGCTTTTTCTCTGGCCTACAAAAAGCTGTCATTGATAGGAGTGCAACAGAGCACTGTCTGTCTGTTTGGGTGACTGATATGGGGTGTCATATTCAGACAGTGACAGTCACCAACAGCTGCACACACACAGACATGCGGAACCTAATTTTGTCACATCAAAGTAAAGCATCACGCCTAAGGTTTAACTGAACTCAGAAAATGTGTGCGGGTCTGAGCACATGCGTCCCACCTGCATGTCCTCATTAGGGACCTCATCATATGTTCTGGAGTCTGTGGAGGTACTGCTGGAGGATGTGGCCCACCTAGGATCAGAGAAAAAGGAGCAATGAAATCTGTGTGAGGTCTAAACATCATTGCCTTGTTTTGACGTCGTCCAAACATTCCATCTCCCCCTCTCTGTCTCACTCACAGGAAGGAATGTCGCGCAGCGTCGCGAATGTTAGCAATGGTTTCCACGTCAACGTAGTCGTAATGCAGTGACTCTGGGTCTGTCGCGGAGCCCGTCTCTGCCAAGAGGACCCCGAGCCATCTTCCAAGTTCCTCAGAGCTGTTAGCCTAAAAAGAGACAAATCAGCTTTGAATTTTCCTTCCTGAAATCCGAAAAATGTGTTTGTTTAATCGGTGTTCATTTATTTATTGGCCACTGGTGGGCAGCAGAACAAGCTGTAAGATACGACGAGATATGATCACCGTGCCAAGTTGTTATGGCAAATGTGTTAGCAAACAGTTGCATGTTCACACACCCAGCAGACAAGAACCAATATCAGCATTCATTTGGAGTTCTGTTTCTGTCCACCCAATAAATAAGTCCATGTAAGCTCTATTTTGGTCTCCAACTTCTGAGCAAAGTATTTGTCTCTTAAGCTGCTAAATGTTTCATTATGCTCACCAGTCTGCTGTCTGGCAGCTAGTTCACAGTTGGTTTATTAGAGCTTTTTCACTGAAAAACAGCGGCTGGATGCCATTCGAGGCGAGCTTGATGAGAGCGACTCATGACATTTAAGTTGCAGGCTGAACAACCAAAACAATGAACTGAAAGACACTAAAATGTAGTTATTTGACGTATTGTTTTTATTTTTTTACTATGATTAGTAGTGCAGCTTCAAAATACGGAACAAATGCTCAGTATTTTACCTCCAGAGCGGCCACCTCTGTGCTGTTTCGTAGGATTCGGAAGGCAAAGGGGTGTTTGGGTCCCAGTCCCTGGACCACGTCGCAGCCGTGGAGAGGAAGTGAAGGCAGGGAGGTCCGAGGGTCTCCTTTGTCATGGTAGAAGTGCAGGGAGCCTCTGCACACACAACACCACTGTTCTCGCCACACCTGATTCAGCAGCAACGACAGGTAGCCTGCATGGTGAGGAGGGAAAAGAAAGATGACGCGTCTGCAAACTTGGAGACCTAAAGAGTGACAATAAAGCGGGGTTCCGACCTTGTCGAGGGTCGCTGTAGGATGTCCGGGTATCTCCTGGCCGAGGGGGCTTCTTCTTGGAGAAGCTGATGATACGTGTAATTTTACGGCCTGCAGCGAAAGCCCCCCGTTTCACCTTGCCTACATCAAACAAGGAGGGATAAAACAGCTGCTTTTGGTTCAAATGTATCTTTGGCTTTTTTTTACCATAGTTATCATCTGCATCAGTGGATGCAGTTCCATTGGCGTAGAGCTAGCTCAGTTATCATCATGAATATTAAACTTTGGTGTGACTTAATGCCGCATTGATGCTTCTGACTTGTAAATAGCCTTCATGTCAACAACCAAGTTGTAATTATGACTGGGGCAGTCAGATGTTTCGGAAAGCTCCGATATATCCGACTTGGCACTTAATAATACAGAAGTGCCTGAAAACCAAACAACTATGGATGCCTCGCGTCAGCCAAAGTTTTTCGTTCATGGTAATTAAACCCAGATTGCGTTTTATTGTCAAGTATTTTACACACTCACACATCCAACTCTGCAACCACACAGCCGTCTTAAGTTGTCAAATGATGCGTATACTCCTGAGCTGTAAACACTCAAACCCATCTCTACCATCTGTCCGGTTTAACACGAATGCAGCAGTACAGAAATTAAGTCACTTGATGACAACTGAGCAAACTCCATCCGTTGATGAAGATGGGTGCAGTTGGGGGAAAAAAAACAGAGTAAGTGGACCATGAGTTAATATTTTATCTGCATTGATTTGGCTGTGTGTGTCTCTGTCTCACCATTCTCTCCAGTTGACACGCCCATACTGTCTGAATCCGATGTGTTCCTCTCCGCAGAAAACCTCTGAGGAAGAAGCACACAAACACAGGTTTAGACTTTCAACAGCAAAGTCCAAGTGCTGCACAGGCTCGGTCTTTCCGCCAGGATCAAACTAGAGCTCGGCCTTCACTTATTTTTGACTAATTAAGAGCGAGATAATTATACTTGAAAAATATTCCAGTATGTAGCAGCCTCTGGATTCTTTCATTCTCTCAGATGCTGTCTCACAACCATGAACACATGACATAACGAGACAGACTTATCCTCCGCCTTTTCTCCTCTCTCTTCATCCTGTGCTCCCATTCAAGACAGGGCCTTTCGCAGTTTATGTTCCAACAGGTCGGTAAGCTTTAAAGAGGATGTGCCTGTTCCAACACTGACATACAACCACCCCTATCATTGCTTGTCTTAACACCCAATTATGCTGCATATCGCCTTTTTGATCTGCAAGGCAAATACAGGTATTACCATGTACTGTGTCGAGCCAAGCAATTGTTCAGGAAAATTGATGGCAACAACACAATTGCTGCTTGCCACCAACTTTTCCGCACCTCAGCTGTGCAGATAAATTACGTCTTGAGGATAAAAACAACGGGGACGTGCCGATACAAACATCCTCTCTTCTACACTTACCTTGTCAACTTCAGTTTTCCTTGGAATGACAGGAGACGCAGATTCCTCAGGCCCTGCGTTCTGACCGCTCACCTCTCTAACAACCTGTGGGGATATTTTTCATGCATCACTCTCGACGGGACACTTCCTTTTGAGGATTGTATTTACACATTGTTACACCCAATTCCAGTGATTGTCGACATATTGTTCATAAAACCCTGCATACAGACATTATCATTTCAAAGAGTAGCTTACCCGAAGCCATTTGTGGGCCTGCTCCTTGCTTTGCACCGCAAGCACCAGTGCATCTCCATTGGGTAAAGTGAACCGGAGTTCATGGTGCTTCCTCTTGCTGTCTTTGGGCGCATAGACCACAGTGCACTGGGGCAGCAGCAGGTCCACATAGGGGCATGTGTCCTTAGAACTCTTATAGCACTACAGAAAGGAGGACACGCAGGATAATGTAAGTTGAAGAGGGGAAGAAGAATTGCAGAGGCTGTGTGTGTATCCTGAATGCAGGTTTGCATGCTCTCCTTAAGATTTACCTGAATGTGCAACTTCTCACCTGTAGTCTGTTCTCCCGTATGACAGTAAGCTGTTTCGCCCATTGGCCGAAACGTTTCTTGCGCAGCAGGAAGGCACAGATGCGACAGTCCCTGGCAGAAGGCATGGAGCTCTCATCCGAGGGCCACTGATGAGTGAGTCGGACGCCAGGGCTCCTCTCTTCCTCGTCCTCCTCGTAGGACTCGTAGGAACTGCTCAGCGCATCAGAATCATTGTCTGAAAGCGCAATGACATGGAAGGTAAAGTGTGTTTGATTCGTTTTATTTTAACAAAACGGCAATATTTATCCTGTACACTTATTAATTTTGAGGGAAACCTTGGTTTTTTGTTGTTGACTCACATGAGTTTTTGCGGTGTGAGTTTATGCAGGTAGTGGGGTAGTTGGTTTCAGCATCTTCGTACCCATCCTCTATAGAGTTGGGAGGGCTAGGCCTGACTGAAAATGGAAGACATGAAAAAATCCCTAATTAGTCCTTATGTACTTAATGCAACTTAAGTTTGGAAAAGTGCTGTATGACTCTGTTCATATAGTTTAAGTGCTGAGTATGGACGTAGACGTTTTTACAGTAAAATTACAGTAAGGGCTAGAATAAGAGTTCAGCAGCAGGCGGGAAGATGCTGACCTCGTGTGATGATGTACTCGGGCATCTTGCCAGGGCTGAGGGGCACTGCCTCCTCATAGTAGTCCTCGGGAGGAGGCGTTGTGGGCAGAGGGGGAGGAGAGTGCAGGGCTGGGGAGTCTGCACAGTTCTGCTAAGGGAGACACACACAGACACAAACACAACTCTCAAGTTTCCTTCATAACCATGAAAGATTTTTATTCACAGCCCAAGAACTACATCATCAAAGAGATACAGAGTATAACCCTCAAAATTATATCCATAAATTAGACACTAAGGCTCTGGGCGGGTCCCTAAATCTTAAGTCTTCCAACAGCTTGCAGAGTGATGAGCCTGTGTGCATGGGAAACCCCCACAACTTGGAATACAATCTCGGTTTTCCTTTACTTTTTCTCCACAAGTCATTTGAGGTGTAATAGTCCTCTGCAAAGTTGGATATTGGATAGTAAGTGCTGAAAAGATGGACCGCATACGGCGACATGCATCCCACGCACACTGTGTTATTGTATATTCAGGATTTAAAGCCAGTATTCCATGTATAATTGATATTTCTGGAAATGGATAAGTTATGAATTTACTATATACAGTATATCGGCCACTTGCCTGTTTTAAAGTGTCAGTTTGTGTGTTCTTGTCTTCTTTCAGATCATCTGTAACATCCTTCAGGTCTCCAAGCTCGCAGTCTGTAAAAGACGACAACATACATTTAAACTCACAGTTACAGACCGACGGACCTCCCACCTACAGATAGCTGTGCCATGTTGGAGCTCACACTCACCAAATGTCTCAAAGAGCGACTCTACAAAGCTGGTGCCATTTCTGTACACTGCTGAGTTCATGTAGATGTAGTCTGTTCCAGAAACTGGAGGCAAGGAAGGAGCAAACACACACACTTAATGCTTGTTAAAATGTCACTTTGGATCTCTGGCATTTTCCACTTTAAACTGTAATCTACAGCAGTGTTTCTCTAGCCTCGATCCCCCAACATACAACTAAAATGAATGTATTCCACATTTTTATTATGTGTAAAAACTCTTCTGGGAGTCTGGAATAAAACATATAACACATCATTAAGCTTTCCTCCTCTCACTGACCTGCTGGTTGTATCTGCTGCAGGAGGTTCCACACGGAGGTCTTCTTCTCCTGCGTGGAGGAGCTGAGGTTCTCCTGGTCCAGCATCTTCAGCAGTGTGCCCAGCTCACTCACCAACACCTCCATCGCTGCACGGGGGGGAGGGGGCAAAGGTCAGTGCAGCATGGGTTCAGTGTATCAGCAGAGAGGGCAAAGGTCAGACTGAAAAGTCTAAACAAGGTGCATGTCAAAATGCCTCTTTTCTGCTTTGCTTTCCCTGTCTCTCTTTCATCATCTGTCACAGTTTGTCAATATCAAGCTGCCACCTTATCGCACAGCCTCCGTCCTCTCCTCCTCCTCTCTGTCACTAGCCAGACTAAACAATGAGAAAAGGCCGGGCTGACAGGAAACATGTCTGCTAGCTCATTAACCCAGAAGAAAAGTGGGACTGAAGTTACCAAAAACAACAACTTTTACGCAGAAACTGAACAGAACACCCTGCACCCGGAGCAAAGACACCCTGCGCTGTCTTTCTGCAGCTGCTCTGAAATGTTGCCGGCTCACACACATTTAAATTAAATGTCGCTCCCAATGGTGAGAAGGTAAATTAAATGCGCTGCAATGACTGCAAAGATGTAGGCAGAAAGATGATATTCTGACAAGAATAACTGAAGGAGCACTTTACAGGGCCCGGAGCAGGCCAAATGTACCGGAGTCCTGATCTTTATCGAACATTTTAGAGACTCAGACATGTAGACCTCTTGAACACTCTTTCACAGGGCTCTCCAGGTTCTGCAACACTGTACGGACTCAGATTATGAGATTATAAACTTCACATCACATGTTGATCCGCAAGGTGGGTCTGGCCCACTCCCTGTTTTCAGAACAGAACTTAAATAAACCACCTCACTGGCTCAGCTGATGGATCTCCGGGAGAACAGGGCTGCAACCTGCTGCTGTGTTTGGATTCCTCCTTTATCTGATTATCTGCCAGACACAAGAGAGTGCCACTAATCAGCCGCCATGTCTCTCCCTTCTTTTGTGTTCGCTCCTCCTGCATTGTCGCATCCTAAAATGCATTTCTCTGCCTCCATAATCCTAAAATCTGCCGTGAAACCTGACAACTGGCTGAGTCACTGCTGGCACACTTGTTATGTCTCCCCCCTTCACTTCCCACTTCCTCCATCTCCATCTTCATCTCTTACTCACTCCCCCCCTCCAACCTGCCCCATTTTCACAGTCCAGCCAGATTAGACCTGCTGAACCGTGCATCTTGCTGGGTTCAGCCACGGGACAGCAGCTGAGCCAGAAAAGCCTTTGTTCGGTGGGCGGTCATATGGCAACAAGACCTGCTGCAGTAAACAAACACAGAATACACACACACACACACACACACACACACAGACATGCACAAAAAACATAAAACACACAATGATGCTTGTATGATGTGTATTTAGTGGGGCTGTGTCAAAAGTGAACTCTGGTGCACACAATCCAGCCTGTTGTGCGAGTGTGCCGGTTTGGGGAGCATATTAATGAGTTCAGCCACAATGTTGGACTCTTAGACGCGTTTCTCTGACACTGCAATCTTGTACGTAATCACCACTGACAAGCAGAACGTCTTGATAAGCTGGAAGATGTATCTGGTGTTTGTCAATGATGTGTGTTCTACATTTCAGGCTGCTCCCACTCCTTAAAGACAGGCATACTTTCCTGAGGTGGGTCTTCCTATGGGCTTAACAATGCCCTGCCAAGGCCACATGCGAGAGAAACCAGACTTACAGTAGGTGTGTGTTTGCCTGTGTCTGTTTGTCCTCTTAACGGTGGGGTTTCCTTCTATTGTAACAACAGCATGCTTGCACTCTGAGGAGTGACCATGAGGAATTAATTCACAGAGAGACCTGGAATGTCTCCTCATTAAGATCCGATTCACTCCTGGGGAAATAAGGACGAGGAGGTCAGGGAAGGAGAGGAAACTCATGAGAGTGGGAAATCTTGGCCTGGCGAGTGCTGTCTCTCTGCCAGAGGATCCAGCTGTTTAGATTCTGGCTCTAGTGCACTGCTGGGCTTCCCCTAACCAAGTGGAAGACAGAACCTTATCCACGGCATGACTCATTCACGGCAGAGAGAAACAGACATTTACACCCGTCAGCATGGAATCAAATGTAACACAGAAATCAAGGCGTTGCTTTCAAGGAGATGGCTTGGAAGTGGGTTACAGAACTCATAAAACTATTTCACTATTTCACTTGGACCGGCGCTCTAAAGAGCCGATTATCCAATTGGGCAATTACAGTGTTTTTCGGCTTGTGCCAAAATGAGCAAAGAGGAATTACTACGCAGTATTTGGCATGTGATGCGCATCAGACCACCCTTTACTCACACATCTAAAACAGCACATGATCCCTGCTGTAACTGTTGATCTGTGTGTGTGAGTGTGAGTGTGTGTGTGTGTGTGTGTGTGTGTGTGTGTGTCTTTGAAGTCTTTAAAAGCCAGATAAAACTGATTTTGAGCCTAGCACCTGCGGGCAACTATACGCAAGCTTTCATAAGATAATAATTCTACGTGAAAACAGGTTGGATAGGGTTTAATTAAAGCCAGGCCAGAGTGAAATTGGAATATTTGGAGCTACGCAAAAGGACAAACCTCAACTTTAATCTAGATACTGATTACTTCACGCTTTAAATTGGTGAGAGAAAACATCACGAGGGGGTTAGTACAATCTTAGGCAGCACAAAAGACGGGTGCAGGAGGTGCACCATGCCTGCAGGAATGTGTAAAGCCATTCAACGCTTTGGACACACTCAAACATTTACCTCCTCGCACTAGCCTGACAATTGCTGTTAAACACTAGACACATTCCTCACTTTGTTAATAGTGCAAGGCTCTGCAGAGTGCGTGTGTGTGCATATGAAGTGAAGCAGAGAGAGTCGTTTGTTTAACAGTGCAGACTCAGACCTTTGAAAGAGGCAAAGGTACAAACTCTTGGGGGGGGGGGGGGTGAATAATGTCAGCGAGCTGAGCACCTGTGCTAACATGTCCAACAAACCCTGATATAAAGAATAATTTGACATCAATCGGGTGCATACTTGTCTTGCCACGCATCACACGCAAAGCAACCAAGTATGTCGAAAGTGACAAATTTCAGACATTGGTCAGCAACTCCATTTCACAATATTGTTGCAGGCAGACGTTCCAGCTAATCGCACAAGAATTTGAATCCCAGAGTCAAAAAAAAGTCAGTGTTTCACTATTGAGTCTGGGTGGCAAACTGTTGCTTTCTCAACAATTCAACATGACTTACTGCCTTCCTTGGTATGCTTGCATGATGCTTAAGGCATTGAGTAAACATCACCTGATGTCTTGCATTCAGTCTCATGTTTACGACACCTTTACAGCTTCACATTGTTCCGCATATTTACATGTCTTCACAAATCCTTGCACCGTCATTAGTTTTAGATCCCTGCTTTGTTAACGTACTGGCAAGCCCTAAACACTTACCCTCGACAGCAGTGGATGAGAGCCCCACCATTATCCAAAGTTAAGGAGGAGACGAACCAGTTCATTCACACACGAGCAGATGCTGTAGGAGAAATCCCTGAGTCAAAGCCTCCCTGTGTCCTCCGTCCTGTGAGGTCTTTGTAGAGAAGGTGAGTTAAAGGTCTGCCTACTGCTGAATTCACATTTCCTTTACCTCTCCCTTCTTCCCTCCGATGTGTTATCTCCCTCCCAACAGTCTCCCCTCCTCTCTTTTCTTTTTTGGGGGGTGGGGGGTGGTGTTAGGGAGAGAGATGGTGGTGATGGTGCTCTCTCTCTCTGTGTGTGTGTGTGTGTGTGTGTGTATATAGGCCTATTGGATCCCCCTCCGCTGTAATCCTAGGGATCGTATGGCACCTGGGAAAGGCTCGCTGTGTAAACACACACATGTCAACTAATAGCTAACTCACATTCTTTATTCTTTGACATTCTTTCTCCTACTGCATTATTAACCGCTAACTAGCTGCACATAATGGCTGCCATCCACAAGATACCAGTGAAAGCATCGACAGACCAGATACAGGAAGGCATTGTACTGCATCTTCAACATGGTTACTTACCGATAAAGATAGCAGTAAAATGTTCCCAGTGAAGCTGATGCCGCAAGTGGTAATCTCTACATTTAAAATGCATGCATTTGAAAATATAAAGTGAGTATAGAGGAGAGACTGAGTGAAGGCTGTGGCGGGGAGGTAGAGGCAAGTTGAGACCTTTCAGAGTTACACGTGGATGACTTGTTGCCTTGAGGCAGACTCACGTGCCCCAACACGATGCAACACGCTGCCTTCAATCACACGGACGCGAACAAACTCGCAGGCACGCACCAACAAATACACAAACGTATGCACACCAATGGAGACACCCGCATGAACAGACAAACCACACTGCTTCTTCTCTGTGTAGGCTTTTATTGCATATCAGCTGCAGAATGAAAACAGTGTCAGCTGGCTGTAGGGCGGCCTGCTGCACAACAATCACCGTGGCGTTACTATATCAGATTGCTACGTAGCGTGAACGGTATAAGATCGACTCCTTTTTGATCTCACCTATTGAATACACTTTAGTCAAAAGGAATGCTTTTTGGAAAATATGCTTATTCACACACTTGCTGAGAGTTAATTGAGAAGATCAACATCACTCCGATGCCGATCCCTAGGAAGATGGTTAGCTTGGCTTAGCACAAAGACGGGAAGCATTGGGAAAGAGCTAGCCTGGTTCTGTACAATGGTAATAAAATCCAGCTACCAGGACCTCATGCTCTCACTAATTAAATTAAATTGTGAATAAAAGACAGGTTTTTATTCCCTCCAGAAAGTCACTGCTCCCGGAGAAAGAAATAGTCCAGCACAAAAAAAACCCCACATAAAAACACATTGTGTCTTTTTTACACTTAAATGTTTGTACAAAAAAAAAAAAAAAAAGAGTGATAACAGGTACGTAAATGTTAAACTAACTGGCTGCTGCTCCATATTTAGAGAGCACACACGACAATGTCACGCTGTGCAAGAAATCAGATAAGGGAAATCAAATGTCAGTCAAATGTTTAAAGTAATCATCTCCATCATTTTTGAACAAACAAAATGTCTTTTTGCTACTCTGTATTGATATAAGGCAGTACTGATTCAATTCCCAGCTAGGTCGTGAAAGCCTTATTTTATGATCTGGTATAACGTAGCTGTTTCACTAGAATCAGTCCTCTGATGTAGATGCACTGGCAGCAGTAACAGCGGTTTTAGCATCACAAGTGGCACAGCTTGTTACATGGCAATGGTCCTAAATGAAATATTTTGTTTGCAACTGTGATGGATTGCAATGGAATTATAAATAGCAAAGTTGTCTCCATTTTTCATCCATTAATTCCTGCATAAGAAGAACTGGGCAGCCAGCATGAGCAGTGGCTGCCCAGTTAGCTCAAAGCATCGTTTGTATGCTTTTTTTGGTTAAATTACTTTAATCTTAAGACGCCAACGTTCTCAAATGCTAAATCTTGTCAGAACACAAGCAGGCGTACGTAAGGACTTTGCCCCCCGAAAAACTGTCTAACTGGCAAAATGTAAACATATACACATTGAAATCAGATAAAGAAAATCACATGAAGACAAATAAAGTAAACACGACTATGAATATGAAAAGACGTTCAAATTCCACCTGTTGGTACTTGTGAGAGAAGTGTTTGATACCTTGTGCAACATATACATTTTGGTCAGCACAAAATTGTTACTGAGGTTTGAGACCCTACTGCCACCAAAAGTTCAAAAACTGGAAGATTTGTAGAAAAAGAGACAACAGTAAAAGAGATCTCAGAAACAGACTAGACAATGAATCACAGACAAACGAGTCATACTGTGCACATAATGAGGATTTAAACATACACTCCCAAGGAGGTCAGTGTGGAGAAATGGAAACTGAATGGCCTAATAATGTAGTCAGGAAGTCCTCCTACCATCTAATCTGATGCAGGCCAGAGAGCTTCCCTGAGGCATCCTTTCCCAACTTTTCCAAAATCCTCAAGCTGTGACAAATGCCACAGACACACCCTGCCAGACGTGGGTATGCCCTTACTAACCACTCCTTACTGTGACTATATGTGACCTCTGACCTCCCACGGGACCATGGATGCCAGAAGAGGCCCGGGAGCAGCACTCATACAAAACATACAGTTTTCTACTGTAGTAGTACAGTAGTTCTAACCTCAGAGAGGTAACTCCTGCTGGACAAAGCTGCTGTGAGAAACTCAAATGACTGTACCATCTGTGACTCTCTCTGTGCTGAGAGATCAGCATCTAATGAAAACCTCCGGGTTTTTCGTGGAATTCTCCCCTGCGTTTTTGTCTACGGACATGTTGGATATACAGCAATTTTCAAACCTGATCTGACATGAAAGAGCGCTGCAGGTTGAAGGCTATTTGGGTGTCCAGGAACACACTGTGGGAGCCTTTCTTTGTCTCATCACCAAGACCAGCTGAACAATGTGACCCAGCAACTCTTGAAAGGAAATGAAAAGCTTTTCTTCCCCCTTTTTTTTTGTGAGAAAGCATAATCTTATCTCATGTTAAGTGAGTCACGGGAGAGGTTTTTCAGTTTTTTATGTTATCTTCGTGCCGTGTGAGGGTTATCTAAATACCACCACCCAACTGGGGCATGTTTTAAGAAAATAGCTGATTCATTACATTTAGAACACACATGACAAAAAAAATAAAAAATAGATGTCACATCTGTAGATCAAAAAACCACCAACTTATGACGCCAGTTTGCTCTGATCACTGAGATGTGCGTAACCAACAGAAAGGTGAGGTAAACCAGGTGGCCAGATGTGCTTGAGGTTTTTAAATTGCATTAAGAGCTGTGCCAACAATGCCTTCTCTCACCAGCCTGTGCCCCATAATGATTAAATCTCCTCCCACTCTACTCCTCAGATTCCAGGCATTTCCCAAGTATGACTCTTCTCGTCTCTGCCAGCACAAAACATGTCTGGGCATTCACCAACTGATAGCTCCGGAGCCCACAATAGGTAAACAGAGGCCGTATTGGCTCATTGGGAAGATGATACAAATCAGCATGATGACCTAACTGTCGTTTTGCTACTATTTGGCCTGTGATTTCTTCATTTTAGGGTCGGATTTGAGGTGGAAGAGCAGCCTGGTAGCAGCCTGATGAATATATGCAATTTTAATTCATATTTAAGATCAACAGTGGCTCAAATAACTTTATGTAGCTGCCATTTTCAGCGAACGCCCACTGCAATGGGTGGCACCAAACAAGTGACAGACAAAGTTAGCAACCAGTGATCATAGTGGAGCATTTAGAAGCTGAAGAGCTGGACGTTTCCCTCAGAGGTTGAGGGCAAAACAGAGGACATTGAATATTGAACGTACGTTGGTCACATTGCCAGAAACACGACTCCAAATGAATGCTAATATTTCTCCATATCTGCTGAATGTGTGAATAAGGAAACATTTGCCAGCAAGATCTCCACATCAACTTAAAAGGCAATGTCAGAGTTGCGTTTACATCTTGTTTCCACCGACCCCACAAAAAACAGTTCACGTAGGTTTAAGTGCCACTTATTCTTTCTTATTATTACGGGCGCTTTTCCTATCTGTCAGACACACAGGGAGGACAATAAAGTTGATTTCCTTTACTCATTTGAGGGTCAGAGAAACTGAGATATGAGATTCCAAGGAGAAACACCAAAATGGAAGTAAATTGGAAAATACTTATCAAATGCAATAGGCATGTAGCACAAAGGCATATCATACTATGTCAAATATACAGGGATAAAGCTGAAAAATCATCAGACATTTAGAGATGGCGCTGGCTCTGGTAAGCCAACTACTGATTGTGATCTTATTCTACATGCTGCCAACAAAACACTTCTCCCGTCCTACACTGCTTAATGGGCTGACCAACTGTATGGGGATGGCCCATATGCCCTCTATAGAGATGGACTTCCTCCCTCCACTGATGACATCACTTATCATCCCCTGCCTTCTGTTTCCTCTTCCTGTCAGCTGACCCACACCCGCATTTACAGTTCTGTCTCTGGTGACCCCATTCTCAATGCACCGTCTAGATCCTACGGCTAGATAGAATTGAATCATTCTCATGGCTTTGACACGTATATTTATTATGTGTGGGTGGACATCTTAGACAAACATACAACAATCAACACACATACCTAATGCACAATGCAAAACATGCTGAGGTAGAGCAGCAGGTGAGGGGAGCATGTGGGAAAAAGTATTTGGTTTGGAGGAGTCATAAAGCTGCGCAAATTAAGGGGAAGCGGGGGAAAACATGTTCTCCCCACTGGTTTTATTGTGCACGGGAAAATGCTTCAGGTTACCATAAAAACACAGCAAGGAGCCCACACTGCACGATACTTGCAAGTGTACACACACATACAGTAAAAACAAAGCAAACAGTCGTGGGAAATAGATGCTTTGAACGTCTTTGTTGATAATAGCAGGTATAACTCTAGCCCTAGTTCAGTTCAGAAATAATTGGGTGCTACACTGACTTACAGACTTGCACTTAATCTGATTGCTTACGTGAAAACACCCTTTCATGATCTCAAATTAGGCCAAATCTTCGGAGCACACATTCCACAGCGCAATTACTTTCCAGTCTTACATCTTTGTTTAACTCTCCAGGAATTTAGCGCATAGCTTAGATTATATTCCACCTATTTTTGCAAATATTCATAGGCATCATTTAAACAGGGCGGGTATATATCCGGCAGTCGATGCCTATAACAAAATTCTAGCTTGAACGCACAGTCTCACTCCTTCTAATTAGGCCACTCTAATGAGCTTGTCACAGAGAGAGAAATCTACTCAAAGTCATTAGGCCTCTTAAGCGGCCCGGGACGTTTCCATGGTGATGGAGTGGGAGAATTATGGGTTTCTGCACTCCCGCTCACCTGTTTAAGCATTAACTGGCTTTTGAAGGGCATGCAATGGAGCACTGAAGCTTTTGATGTTGGGACACACATGAACGTGCACATTACATGCCCACAGCTACCAGTGGGAAGTGGTCTGGGAAGCAGTGGTGATAGCAGGGAGCTGCTATCTCAGCAGTGAGAGAGTGTCAACAGCCCCAGTTACAGGTCAGGTTAGTAAAGCAGTGATGCTCAGTTTCCCAGCTGACTTCGAAAATGTTTATTCACTGTGCTGTAGCCTAGTTTTAAGCTTAAGCCTGCCCGTGAGTTCCCACTCAGCCCATAGACTTTACTTTGTGACGACGTCACAGATTTTCTAATGGTCTTTTCTCACCTCGTGGAAGGTTTAACTAATGTACAGCAGAACCTCCATGGATCAAAAAACCATAACAATTTGCAGTGCGAGGTGTCTTGTCAGCAATTTTACAGACGTCTCTTTTACAGTTGTGGTCTGTGTGGAAAATGCTTTTTGGGCCACGGGGGATTTTTTTTGCTGCACTGGAATTGTGGTGGTGGCACCATATCCAGGTCTTATTACACACCCATGCCCTCAACGGATAAAAGTAGGTACAGAAAATGGACAGATGGATAGAAGTTGTCTGATCATAGAAAATGTGGTACTGGCCAAGTTGCATCTGGGTATTTCTCAGAGTCAAGTCAAAGTCAAAGGTCACAGAACTGATCATGATGTAGAGGGGTGTCTGTCTGCTAAACCTCCTTCCCCTCTTTCTCATTTTTCATCTTCTGCTCTCTTGATTTATTCTGGACTGAGGTGGCACAGAGGGCTTGACTCAGCCTGCTGCCAGACAAAGGCCCTACAGTGCAGTCAGTATTATTCAGATCCCGTATCTGCCCTGAGTCCTATGAGATCACCACAATGCTATGTCTCCCTCACAGAAAAAGTATTCACATACTGAGAAAGATGCTATTCTGCAAGTGGAAGCACTGCTTTACTGATGTTGCACAGACAAGGGTAATATACACACAGCACAGATGCAAACGCACGCACACATACACACATACACAAAACTGGAAGAGGAGCTGCTTTGTCTCCATTTGGGATTTTTCGTGTTAATGGGATTTTGACTGGGGAAGAGTGCTGTTTTCCATTGTTCATCAAAAAACTAGGACACTACTTCAGTGTCCGAGGTGCCATTTGCATTTTCCTTGTATCATATCGAGTAGTTTGATTTTAGATTTTATATTTGTAAATGAAACATTGCTGGAGTTTATTGTGCAACAGTAGCAATTGTCTTAGTCTTAAATATAACATTTATGCACAGTGTATATCTGAAGATTAAACAATGCTTGCAATCATTACTTAATCACTATTCAATGCGCATTCAGGGATAGACTCTAGTATTCTCAAGCCCCTAAATTTGGTGGCCAAAGTACATTTTTGGTGGGCCAAACTTAACACAGCCTACCTTAACTCTGACACTTGAAAAGACATCAACAGAATGCAAATATATTTATATAATAATTTATTTAAATTGAAAACTCAAAGTTCTTGTAATCTGTAAAACTATGGTACATTCTCTCACAGTCTCTTGGTTTGGAGTTGGGACATTTGTGGTACTGCAACGTTTTATATTATATCCCGTATTGGGATGAAAATTGGCAGCCCCAGGGGGTCGCCTACATGGAGAATTGGGTGGCCACCATCTAACTTTTTGTGGCCACGGGCCATAGAGCCATGGTTAATGTTGAACCTGCCATTGTTAATGTAGTTGCTTTAGGATAAATGTAGTATGAATTAGGCCACAGAGAATAGTATTTAGTATGTGAATCCTATGACAAAACGATGGCACACTGTAGATAGTTTTCCAGGAATTCTGTTTAAACTCTTCTGCATGCATACCAGAACCATCTGTCCACTGAGAACTATTAGAGAACTGTTTAAATTACAATTTCTATACCTGTATATTACCTTGAATCATCTAAATTATGGTTATGGTTATGTTTTCAAGTAACATATAGTGAAACTGATAACAGGTTAGGCAAGTCTTATTCTTCATAAGCCTCTAACATTCTGCCAAGTATCTCCAATAAATCAGAAATGTCCCTGTGAGTATATGGCTGGTACCTGTATGCATGCATACCCCAGGCAGAGTCACTCTTCACCCTCTGCAACAGAAGAAAACACCATATTCCATAGTGTCATATACACTCTATAGTACCCTGCTGTAATGTTGTGCAGGATATCGCCATGAAAATCCTACATAAGCACAATGACCATTGTCTATACACAATGCACATGTGCACATGTGCACATCCACACAAACACACTGCACATTTCTCAGCCATATGAATCACAGGTTAAAGAGGTTAAAGAGGGGAATTCCACTTCTTATAGGGTTGGTCCATAACCACACTCATCCATGATTTACAGCCCATGCATGATGGGGCATATTCAGTATATGTATATGTAATTTAATGTGTGTGTGAGCGTCAGCAAGTCTGCACACTACTTTTATTTATAAAAAAAAAAAAAAAACTCTTGATAATGTCTGATAGAGCAAATAAAACAAGAAAACGTATGAACCTTTCATGTATAAATAAAAGTTATATGGAAGGGAGATCCTTTCTAATTAGCTCTCATATTAGTATAGCTGGCGTTCCACTTGGTTATAATAACACTGCATTTACCGAGCACTGCAGGGAGAATAGACAGGAGAAAACAGCTTTACCACAGAGAGTGAGGCCAAGGCATACAGACAGCTATTAACAGTCCAATAACAGTCAAACGAAAAGGTGTTACTTGGATATTTAAATGAAGGTGAACATTGAAACGTGTAGCCAAACAATTTGTAGTTCCTGTCTTTTGTTTAGGTGAGCTATTTCTGAGGTCAACCTAGATGCTTACCTGGGTGTTTAGTGCTGCATGGTTTACAGAGGGATGCGAAACTGAAAAGTCAAACTCAGTGCAAATTAGCGTTGACATCAAACTGAACCACAGGATGAGTTTCTTATTGCTGTGGAGGCTCTACTGGAAAGCATTACATTTTAGCTACATTAGCTAAAAATATGCCATTAAGATGCTGGTTGTAAAATACAGAAATAGTCCTTAAAGAATGATATGAACTTTGGAGTCAAGTCACTTCCACAAAACTCTAGTTTATACGTAAAAATGCAGATTACTGCATACACAATGACAAATATGGCATAAAAGCACACACAGTGTGGTCACTGGCCACTTGTTAGGTGACGACAGCAAGCTGCATTTTAAATGTGACATTTTGGCCTGCTAACCCATACCCAATGAAACCACGTTTTAATTCAACTTTTAACAATTCAAATACTTGTTTACTCTCAAAGACATTCTCCAGAAGCCCGAAGACTGACATATCCGTCATGAGAAAATAAACTACTCAGAGCCATTGCTTATGCGAGTAGCAGCTTTGAGAGGAAATAAAAAAAAAAAATCAGATTCCCAAAGGCGAGCTCAAACACATAGACACACAAATTCTCTTTTCATACATTCCTCAGTGGAACGTGGATATGCAGAGCACTCCAGCCATCTCATTAGAGAAAAAGACATGGATGGAGTAGGACGTTATGCATGCAGCAGTCTTGTCCTTACATGAGCAGTATACTACATTTATGCATCGCTGCAGAGTCCGTGGCAGATCGCTGTTTGGTCCACAAGTTCTTCCATATGCTACAATACATCCTGACAATAGCCACGATTCATCAAATCTGCTGGGCTAAATCACAGACAATCCCACCACTGCAATGCATCTCTGGAGGGACAACCTCTCCCCTCTCACACCCACCTGATGCTCTGCGTCTCACAGTGCACACTGAGGTGACTGTGGAAACAAAAACCTTTATTACACCGCTGCTCCAGCTGGCTTGGGTAGAGCAAAAAAAAAAAAAAAACAATCTTTCAGACAATAATAAATGAACAACAATTTTAAAGACACACTAATCAATATTTTTATTCGTCTAATGACCCATGATCTGTAATGTGAAGGGCATCACTCGTAATGAATAATCCAGAGAGTTATCGCTGACTTTGCAGTTTTCCTCGGCTCTGGGGAACTTCTTAGAGTCTTTTAGCCCATTGGTTTGTTTGTTTGGCCTGCAACTTCACTGATTTGGCTTTAATAATCAATTCATTACTTATTTTCCCTGTCTCAGATCATTATAAACTGAATCCCTCTGTGTTTATATTGTTATTCAGACAGAATAAAGGATTGAAAAGGCACCAGGAAAGGAATTTTCTAGCTCGTGAAGGGCATTTGTCCTTACATTCTGACATGTATTGCCTCAAAAATAAACTGATAGATTGTCATTACTTGTAAACATATTTAAATCAAGGGAAAGCAGCCAATCAGGGGATTCAAAGACCATATAAAGAGTAGGGTGCTCCCCAGGGATCACCAGCCGTCACCGTGTGTGTTCTCCTGTGGTGTTTACACAAACAAAGATGCTATTAAAAGGTGCTGGGAATAAGATAAAGTACAGTGCATGCAGATCGTCCCATTTCCTTTCACCTCTAGCCAGATGAGTAAAAATGTCCATTAAGTTGGATGTTATAATCACTATCACATGTTTACCTGCTGGCAACAAGTCTATGAAAAGTACTCAAGACTCTACAGCTGTAAAAGCAGCAGCATTATACAGCAGCATCAGCTGACAGATTAAGCAAACTTAAATCAGCTCCAAATTGAAATCATAACTTCATATTTGAAATGCTGACGCGGGTCACACCTCACCCTGTCAATGCTGTTACTTCAACCCCAAAGCCCACAGCACGGGGGGGTATTTGTTTTCAGTTAAAATGTGGAAAATGTTGTACTGTGCAGGGGGGAAACTGCAACCCCTTCCAGAAAAAAAACACTGGGGATGGGAAACACATTTTGTGTTTCTAGCTATTTCAACACAAACGCACTGTAGCACTCCAGAGCAGGAGAAGTCTCTTCTGGTGGTGTCCGATATCAAACCGTGATCCAAATATCTCAGCTCCACATCCAGATATTTGACTTGACTTGAGGATGAGTGAGATTCACTTTCTACAACAACAATCAGACTTTACATGAGCAGTTGGGTTTTCTGCCTCTGCAAGCTGCTGGAGTGGGGGGAAGAGAGACCAAAGCCACATTATTTATATTTTTAAAGTGCACTAGCATTGTGTCTTAGATGTGCAACAGGAGGGAGGATTACTTTGGGGAAAGGAAGAGTCCATAGCACACCTTCATGGTGTTCTCAGCCACCGTTTCCTGGCTGTAGAGGAAAGTACTTCTACAAAAGTACCCTTGTAGAAGAGTAACACAGAGAGAACACAACAATTAAGTGCAATCAGGGCAGACATTTAGAAATATCACATTACATAAAGCAGGGTACACACATTCCCAGCAATGATCCCACATGTCCCCAGCAAAGCCAGTGATCTGAGGGTGCTGCCTTCACAGGTGTGGGAAAAAGGAAAGACGCACACACAGAGTAGGTGTGTGAGAGGGTCCCACCGTTTTGACAGCCGCGCACAAAAATGACCAGTTAACACGCGAAACAAACAGGCAGCGCAGCGCACAAACTGACGCCAAACACCTCAGCGCTCGCCGCGCCAGGCAACCTCTGTTGCAACGAGTGTTTCCGGTCGAAAAGAAAAACTTACACTTGGTGCCTTTCGTGTCCATGGCGCTGCTGATGCTGCCGTCCCGTGTGAGAGTGAGTGCGGTTCACCGCGGGCCCATGAGTGTGTGAGTGCAGCCGCCGCTGACAGAGGAGAGTCGCTGCATCACAGGTCCGCTTCTCTGCTGGGTCCTAGCGTCGTCAGCTGAACCAGAGAGCGGCACACACACGCGGTGTTCAACGGCTGCTGGAGTCAAATGGATAGTCTGCTGCTCATTATATCGCTTCCTCGCCGAGGTGGGAAGATATAACGTGATGTAACGTTGCCACATTCAGGTCTTGTGTAGTAAATATGCGACTTGGCTGGCTGGCTGGAGGCGGCTTAGAGTAAATACTGGATATAAGCACGGACAGCTTAGCGCGGCTCTGTCCAAAGGTGACACAACCCTCGCAGCAGATACCCGGCAGCTCACTAATTAACACTTTCGTATTTAGTTCACACAAAAACCAAAGTGTACAAACGACAAAACCCTGTTCGCGAAGGGTTATGCGGCACAACCGGCGTCTTGGCCCATCGTCGCTGGTTGCCTGGCAACTGCTTCTGCGAAATGTTTTCAACTTTTTCCAACGTGTCAATAAGTGAGCTGTAGAGGTGCTGGACAGTGGGGTTGCTCTTTTACCTCTGGACAGAGCCGGGCCAGCTTTTCCCCTCGGTTTCCTGTCTGTTTCCTAAATGTTTAAGCTAACATGGCTGCTAGCTAGCTAGCTTTCACAATGAGCTGCCACTCAACGACATGGAAGCGGATACCACAGCAATTCCCAAAAAATGTCAAGCTGTTAAGAGCACATTTTACAAGTGGATGGTTCCCAACTAACTACAAATAAAAAATAAAATAAAGAAAAAGAGCAGATTTTTTTGCTTGGTTCAAGTTTAATTTTTAGTGACAAAATCAAAAATAACAGTATTCAAAAGGAAGTAAAGTCTTCAACAACCCTGTCAGTGTGTTAAATACCTTGCAGAGCATTTCATTGTGAGTGAATATAATCTCTGTAGCTACAAAAGTATTGGATTATCATTCTAAAGGTAATATAAATAACAGTGAATGTAAATGTGTCCTAAAACAGTCATCATTCTATCAAACATGGAGCAGGAGGACTGAATTGGTGTTTCTCCTTTCTCTATTTAATCTACTGGATTGCACATTCTTTTAGGCTGCCACACCACCGCACAGTGAACTGTATCTCTTGGTGACCTTTTAACTATTTAACCGGAACATTACATGGAAGTGATCTGCTAATCTGTATATTTGCATTCTCACTTTGGTTTTCATTTTCACACAAATCAATGCAGGTCACACGTTTAACTGGGAAAAGTTGTATCCACCTCGGATTGTTCCTTGTTTCATCCTATATAAATTTGTGTAAACCAGAGGGACACAGTATGTCACGTGAAAAGAGGCAAACACAGGTAAACGGGTAAACAAAATGCTTCCTTATAAACCAACGCAAGGTGATGCTGTATGCTCACTCACCGATTCTGCTCACCTAATCATTCACACCGGTAAAGTGTCATAAATGATATACTGTATCTACATTCTACTCGTTCAGATTGCTGGTGCTGCACACTCGTAACTAAGAGAGCATAACAAATAAGGCAAAGCCAAAATTCTCCACTTTATGTTTTAGTAGCCTACTGCGGCTCAGGTCACAGACATCTCCACATGTGGCCTTATAGGGGCACAGTCACGCCTTCCTCCATCCTTCAGGCTTAAGAAAAGCACAACACTACCGCACTACAGTCTCTATTGCTTACACACCACTCCAGCACACAGTTTTATCAGTCCATCTGTGCATAATGTCTCCGTGGCCTTCCCTCTGTATCTCAAAACAGACCACACCGGTGTGACCAGAATTTGGTTCGTCATATAAGGAGATCTAGAACAGGTTCTCAGCCATGGCAGTGAAACTGAGTAGAGGTCTTCCCATCTCGCTCTTCCCCCTCCTACAGCCAGTCAAGTCTCTCCCTCTAGCTATGGCAGTGTTCAATGTCCACGTTATTAAAACAGTCGGGCCTGTTTCTTGAGCTCATTTCTCTTCCACAGAGCCAGCCGGTCAAAGTCCTCCATGGTCATGCCAAACACTTGGGCAAACTCCTCTGGGGAAAGGTGACGCTGAGAAGGATAAAGATACAACACAGCGTGATCACATTGTACCTGTCATTTTTTAAAAGTACCTAAGTGCCACATTCCGCTAAGCTACTATAATTTTCAACTTGGCCTTAGTTGCCATTGAGGATGTCAAACTTATAATGACAAACAGTCAAATTTAAATTCAACAATTACACACATAGTTCACATATTAGATTTTCTAAGGCTGATTCTAAACTCTCTTTAGACAAAAAAACTAAAAACTAAACACATAAAATACAAATGAAAAACAATGAAGTACTTCCCACCAGAATAACACACCTGGCACCTGACTATAATGTAAGGAGATGAAATTTACAGAAAATATAATGGAACAATTCAATGAATGTTTTATTTGAATTACTAAGAACATTGTGCAGAGTTTAGTTGGTGGCTTGTCAGATGTTACTTTGGTGGGTGGGGTCCTGCTGTGGGTATAGTCTTAGTAAATTTTGGCAACAGGGCTAAGTTTTAACTGGACCAAGGACCACTTCTTCCCAGCACAGTTAACCTAATGGCCCATGCATAACTTACCTCCAGTCTGGCTCTGTCTACATCTTTGGGCAGCCTGTTGCGACCTCTGGTGGTAACAATGAGTGCATCATAGGGGTAAATCTGCAGAGAGGCAGCCATGCTTTATCATACTTCAGACACTTAGTTACAATAACACTGGGATTATTCAACATATAAGCTAACTCACATGGAATTAATTATTATCATTTTAAAACCTTACCTTGTATTCTGCTGGGAGGAAAGAGAAAAATAATTAAGTCAGTACAATAGAAAAAAACCCCAATTGATTCAATCTAACAAGGGGTAGGTGTTTTACATTCATATTAAATTACCTTTGCTTCCCCAGTTGACCTCGCTGCCACTGTCATACTGGTACTGGTAGCAATCTGCACTCTGAGGCTGCGGGCGAAGAAAGAGACAGCAGCTTAAACATTAACAGATACTGCCATAATTTTAAACCGAGATACTTAAACATACGTAATTGGGAATAAAAACAGCCCTATCAATAATCAATTATAGACCTATCAAGAATAAGCTCCAAGCCTACATAATAAATAAAGCTAACCATGCTGTGTTGTGTCTTGTTCACTGTGGACTCACCCTCTGGATGCCGTTGCGTCCATATCCTGGTAGCGAGGAGGACTTGCAATCAAAAACTAGAATACAGAATACGGTAGTAAAATATTACCTTGCTCAAGCCAACAGTTACAAAGTAGTTTGGCACATTGAAATCATATAATCAGTGCCAGGTCAGTGCCAGAAGATGGCGCTCATGACCAACCAAAAACAAAATCCTAAAGTTCCAGATGTGTGCACATAATACTGGAGTTGCTTTGTTAATGTAAGGTCATTGAACCCAGCACAAACACATAATTTATGACCCAGTGCCAACCTCCATTCAAAACACTAAACACACCACATACCACAAACTGAGGTGGTCTATATATAAGTATTATTTTATCAAATATAAATCATGAACTCACCACTATCAGCGCTGTACTGAGATCTGGCAGCTGTAAAATGAAGTGATCACATAGTCACATGACATTGTCCTTATTGTAAAAAAAAACAACCCATTGTCTTGCCCATAATTTTGATTAAATTCCTCAAAAAATATGAATGCAAAATTGTGTAGAGATTTGAGAGGCGTCTGTCTAGTTAGAGGGGTAAAATAGAAACCGAAAAGGAGCAAGTTGGGTATCCATAATGCCTTGAAGGAACACAAAACATCAAAGGGGCAATAAGGCAGAATGAAGCCAGGCAGGACTGGTTCAGGGAAGAAGGGGAGAAATAAAAAATAAAAAATGGAAACAACATACAAAGACACACTGCACGCTCCGCCATCTAATCGCACAACACAGCTTGTATGGCTACAAGGCATTGTTGCCTTTAAACCGTGGCCAACAGAGTCCCTTTCAGTTGTGTCCCCTCCCATCAGAGAAAACAGATTTAATGAGAGATCTTACTGCTCATAAATAAACCAGGATATGGGACACCAGCTGTGAGAGCGAGAGAGTGAGATAGATACACAGATAGATGGATGGATATGCAGCGAGACGGAGATTTAACAGAGTAGAATATAGAGAGTGATATCAGGAGAGAGCGGAGGAGAGAAAGAAGCTGGAATAAGCGTGCAAATTGAAGAGAGAGATGGAGCAAGGAAGTGAAAAGAAGACGGAATCGTTGAATAGTGATGAAGAATGTCATGGGCTACAATAATAGTCCCAATACACTGCATGACCAGTGAAGCTTGGTCCTTACAAACGTCTCCAACACCTAGTTGAACACTTTCGATAGCTTCAAATGTTCCGCATCAGTGTGATCAGATACCCCCACAACAATGACAGGCCTCAGCTGTTCAGCTATCTAAACATCTTTCTATCTCAATAAACTGCCCCGTCTGCAGCAGCCTTGACCCTCTCTGACCTGCATCCACAACCTCACTGCCCTCACCCCAAGCCCCAATGACAGCAGATATTGAGACTCATAAACGGACCTTGTGGCAACACACTGGGAGGGACAAAGACAAGGCTGTGCAGGAATACAGGCAGAGGTGTAGGCGTTCGTGAACTTGCAGAAACAGAAAGCACAGGAGACAAAGAGGGAGATGCGTAGGGGGCAGGGTGGATGCTTACATCCGTTGACAGTGTTATTGTACGCCGTGGTGCCGTAGCCTGTAGTGTTGAGTGTTTCCTTGCTCCCACTACGAGAATTCCTCGCACTGCCCCAGGGGTCGTTGTCATAGGAACCAGATCTGGCTTTCATCTCCTCCTTTAGGATCATCCTCCCGATGCCACTCCCAATCTGAGAGGGGGCGAAGAAAGAGGCGGAAGGGGAAGGAAAAAAAAAAAAAGAGACATAAGGAAAAACGTCTCATTTAATGTGCAGTGAATGCAACATAGAGAAAGAAGCAAATAAAGAAAAAGGAGGATCGTTTAGGCGGTCACAAGAAGTGCATTATTTATGGGTGTCTCTGAGGAGGTGACTTCCTTCAACCAGATGTGGAAGAAAGAGAGAAAGAAAATAATGAAGCTCTTACTCTTTGAAGACTGTGACTCCAACTCTCTTCATCTCCTCCTGTCGAGAAGCGCCTCCTCGGCATCCGATAGGCTGGGAGAGAAGGCAGATAAAAGAGATTCCCTAGTATGAATATAGAGCTCAGAGTGGAGCGCGGTAACAGAGTGGGTGAGCGAATAAATATGACAACACAGAGTTACAAAAGTCTGTGTTTGGTCCAGTGGAAAATGAGTAAATGCAGCTTACTATCCCTCTTGCCATTCAAAAACTCAGTGAAATGACACTGCTTCCTACCCCTGGGGGAGCTGGTGTATGGGTAGTAGTCAGACTCTGACTGGGTGTATGGCTCAGGAGAATAAGTGGACAGTCTGGAGGATCTGAGGATGTCCTCGCTGGTCCGGCTTTTGGTGGCTGCGTCCACATGATTGTCTGGGAAGAAATGGATCGAGTTAGGAGAGAAAGGAAAAACAGACAGAACCACATTGTCTGGTAATCATGTTAAAGGAGTAGTTCAACATTTTGGTAAATATGCTTATTCAAATATAAAATGTGCCCGAAAGTTACATAAGAAGTATTTGTCAGTTAAATATGAAGATAAATAGAGCCAGGCAACATTTAGCTTAGCTTAGCATTAAGACTGGAAACGGGGAAACAGCTAGCCTGTTGCTGTCCAAAGTTAAAAAACATATATATATAACATCCACCTACCAGAACCTCTAAAGATCACCAATTAACACGTTATATGTGATTCGTGTTAATGCGTACAAAAACCAAAGTGTAAAAACAACAAGTTGAGGTTTTACAGGGGTTATTTGTACTATTTCTTGGCATGACAGTGGTATCAATCTTCTCATCTAGCTCTCGGCAAGAAAGGGAATAAGCATATTTCCCAGAATGTCAAACTATCACTGTAAGATAAAGGAGGAAAATGTGTTAATGAATATCACAAAGATGTACAGCAAGAGTACATCAATGCCACATATCATGTCATCTTAGCCACCATTCCTGTCAGAGGAGATGAATATTTCAGCCAGAAGCATGAAAATAACCACCATCACAGTGAATTCAGTTACTGCTCAGCCTGAGGCACACAGTAGTTTCATGAATGGTGTGAAGCGATGATTTTGATGCCACTCTGAACTAAAGCACAGTCAATGGACGTCAATGGGAGTGACATGCAGTGTAATGTCAGATACTATAGATCGCTCTTCACTCTGTTAGCCATTAGCCATGTCAGCCCCAATCCACGATCCATTGAATTCCTATATACATGATGCATGACACTAATGGCAGACACTCTCATCTTTAAGACACGCCACTTTCAGCTCGACCACAGGGCACGACACACACACACCTACACACGCCCACACATGTTCAGAGAAAGGGTTGATACCTCTGTAGTATGGATATACAGTATTGACAAGGGATGACAAAGACAGGAAGAGAGACATACTGTACACACACACAGACATACGCAACATCAATCTATCTACAGTGAGTGAAACAGCGAGAGGAGGGAGATACTTACAGTGGCAAGGTCACCGGGTAAAGTGGAGCAGAAAGTGGAGGGAAGTGAATTAAAGTGATTGGATGCAATATAAAAAGAGGTGAAAAGAAAAGGGAAACATTATTGGAGCCTTCCCAAGGGAGATGTTACAATGTGAGAGCTTTGCTACCCATACGGAGAACAAGGACAAAGCCAAAGGAAACTGGGATCTGATAGCAGCCCTTTCTATACAGATAGCAAACCTGTTAACTGAATAGTACATAAGAGGCCTTTGACAGCAACACAACTGCACATGTGTCTGTTGTGGCTTGGGATTTACATCAATCCTGCTTAGTGCTGAAACAAGAGAAAACAATAATCAATAGCTGCTTAACAAGACATAAAATGCCTAAGTACATAAAGTACGACTGATGTTGAAGTGTCTGCTGAATGTCAGTATTTTAACAAGGCAAGCTTTTTAAACTCGTCATTTACCTTAGATGCTGAAAATGCTTTATTCTTCATTAGCAAACATGCGTCTGTGCATGGAAACATTATGGCCAGTGATGTACTAATTATAGCGGAGAAACACAGAAGGCTCAAAGAGTCTTCACACAGGTCGACACAGTTTACTTACCACCAACAGATACAGTACGGAAAAACATGCAGAACAACAAAGACAAACTATCCTCCATCGAGAGATCTTAAGTCTCATGACTCTCAGCTGAAAAAGCCTTTTACAGTGTAATGTGATGAGGGGATAGTGAATTAATTCCTTATGATTGTTTATACTGAAGCACAGTATCCAGATGGCTGAAGTGCATTTAAGTTTAATGACTTGTAAGAAAGAAACGGCAAAAATAGCATCTTGTGTTAACCGCGCTGCCGTGCTATTAGTCTGAACGACAACATAAATCCACACAATTAAGAAATCAGACTTCCCTTCTGACATGCTCCCTCTGCTTTCTATAAACACGAGCACAACAGCTGTCTCTGTATTCTGCCGATTCCTCGAAAACAATTACAGACACGTCTCCTTAAATCACACGCTGACCACTGGTTAACTAGGCTAGACTGAGAAATAAAAAGAAGTCTCCACAGCAAATATAAATCTTAGTTATAACACAGTTTTCCACTGTGCCTTGTTCCATTGTTCTGTTCTATTCTGTTCAAATGTCTCCTCAGAGTCCCATGTTCTGAACACTTGTCACGCCTGAGCAACCTTCACCTCATTCATGCTCTATCCCAGCCCTATTTGCCGATGAGAAGCTGTCATGCTGCGGGACCTGCGACCAAGGAGCAGGCATGCAAACACTGCTCTTTTGTATTGAGTCACTCACCAATGCAACAAGCCTAATTGATCTTTATCTTAAGAGTTAAGAGTTGTACAAGTCAAACTCTCTTTCCTTTGTGCATTTTCAAGCACAGAGTCAATCCTTTTCATTCATCTGATTTTGTTATTGGCTGGCTACTAACAAATCACAAGGGGCCATTGAAAAACATTAACAGGTCAGCTAAAACATCTGCATCTAGTACCAGAACACAGCATGACTAAACTGACAGGAGGACAGGCAGGCTATGGCGGAGCTAACTGCACTGTACCCGCTTTCGTATAGATGGGAGGCTTCCTGTAGATGTTGGGGTCCCCTGTGGCTGAGGAGAGAAAGAGGAGATGGAGAAGTGAATCTAGGAGGAGTAAAGGAGAAGAGGATGTGAGCTTCTGTTGGGATGAACGGAGGGGAGGAGGTGGCGGTTGGGGGGGGGGTTGTAAAAGAAGGTAAAGATGCAGTATCAGGGGAAGAATATTCCAGAGCAATTATGTGCGGTTTAAAAATACGACTTAGTCACATTTTCACACCTTCATTCCCATGGAGCTCCGTGACCGATTTGCATTAGGGAATAATGGCTGATGAAATCTTCCCCACGGAGCAAAACATCTATGAGATTATGAAAAGTGCGATGAGAAGTCCTACCTGGTACATGAAAATGTTTAGGGGGCTGGATTGTGGTGGGTGTGCTTGACCGCCCATCTTGGCCGTAATAAGGTGAACTCCTGCCACTCTCAGAGCCTGCAGCCAGCCACAGCCAATCACAGCAAAGGAAACATGAGCATGAAGGAAGGCCTCAACGCAAATCTCATCCATGCAGATGAAAACCAAACAGTCATTCAAATTACAAAGTGACATTGGATAACTTTTGCACTTGTGTGATGACAGAAGTTGACTTGTCTTCTTATGACAGTAATTACAGTGTCAATGCACATGTGTAAGAGTTAAATGAAATGACAGCCAAGGAGCAACTGCAGCATATGAGATAGTAGCCAAACAACTATTTTGGAGTGAAGTGAAAGACATTCTGCCAAGGTGGTGGCGGTGAATGTTTTGTCTCCACTGATATTCTATGATGGCATATTAGTTAAAATATAAGAATGGTGATGACATACAAATGGAAATTACAAAAAACTTGATCACTCTTGAAGGAACAGTTCGGCATTTTGGAAAATGTGCTTATTTGTTTCGTTGCCAAGACGTGTTAAGATGAAAGAAAAAAGATACCACTCTCATATCTGTACGCTAAATGTGAGGCTGCAACCAGAAGTCGGTTAGTAGCTTAGCATAAAGACCAGAAACAGCTAGCCTGGCTCTCTCCGAAAAAGACAAAATCCACATACCAGCACCTCTAATGTTCATTAATGAATATGTTATACCCCTTATTTTTACTTTTTTATTAGTTTAAAGCCCAATGTGTAAAAGTGAATTTTTAGTTTTTTTTTAGCTGTAACTCCCTGAAGCCTCCACTGGTTGCCTGGCAACATCACAATGAAGATAAGACTTAGAGGTGCTGGTACGTAAGTGGATTTTGTTTCCTTTGGACAGAGTCTCCACTCTTTATGCTAAGCTAAGCTAACTGGCTGCTGGCGGTATCGTCACACTGAACAGACACACATGAGAGTGGTATCGATCTTCTCATGTCAACATCAGCAAGAGAGCAAATAAGCATATTACCCAAAAGGTTGAACTACTCCTTTAAACAACTTCACTTCAGTAGAATCATTCCCAAAAATGACTCAGCTCAGAAACTCCGTAAATGCTTCAACTTTGTTCAAAGTCCATAAGTACAGCATGATTGACTTCATTTAATTTTTTTTCACTAGGCTGATTTTAAACTCTGAGGTTATAAGCTGACAACTAGGAGTGAATACCGTCTGACTCACCAGGGTATCCACAGTGCTGTGGTGAGCGAGGCATGATGGGTGACATGCCTTGACGACTATACGTCGGAGAGTCAATAAAACCTGGACTGGAGCACCGCCTCTGCTTCATATCCAGGCCGTCAAAGTCCTGAAACGACAAACGAGACAAGGTAGAAGTGAAGAAAAAACAGGGAGCAACGAGGAGACAAATAGCTTAGTGACAGGCCAAAATGACGTTCACTTGTTTAAACTTGTTCAAAGTGCTCTGCTACGTACGGTGGGAGGAAGAATGCTTACCTGAGAATAGGGAGAGAGTGTCCCAAGTGACTGAAGAATCAGTAGAGAAAGCAAAGTTATTTATTGACAGACAAACAATATCGCATATATCATGTATTAACAGGGCCACAAGAAAATTCAATCTATGCTTGTTGTCATGTCCTACATGGATGGTTGGTGGGGTTTTCTGCACGGGAAAAGAGATGATTAGCAGCCACAAAATAATTTTGAAGTCAGATACAGGGATAGTTTGGTAATTTGGGAAATTAGAGGAGCAGATGGATACCACTCTCCTGTCTGCCTACAGCTCACTAATTAAGACTTTATCTATTTTGCTTTACCCAATAAAGGTATGTAAAAACATCAAGTTGTGGTTTTATGGGGCATCACATGTCATGATCTGGGCTGGGTTTGGCACGCTTCCCATGGGTTTCCTAGGAGGTGAGGCTGGCTGTCTGGCCGTCACCTCCTCATCACACACCTGCTGCTCATCCCGTCTCATTAAACCACAGCATCCAGAGGATCGGCGGCAGAGCGTTACAGCACCAGAAGTGGTGGTACTGCGTGCAGCGCTTAGCTTTAGCAAACTGCCAAGCGACGTGATTCTCTGATTTGACTAATATTCTGTTTTGATTTGTCCTTATAGCAGCGTGTTTTCCCGGCGTCTCCTTGGAGTGTTTATCGCCGTCCTCGGTTCCGGACCACACCCAGCCCTTCCACCTCCTCTCTGCCAGCCCAGCACAATGAACTCTCCTTCCTCCCACAATAAAAATAATTTTGTTAATACTCATCACAACTGCCTGTGTCTCCTCCTGGATCCACTGTACCCACAACACACAACATCACATGCTTGAACATTTTCTTGAATGTGCTTGGTTACTGAACTTTAGAAATGGAGGTTGAGGTTGAGGCTGTTTTTAAACTTCGGGCATACCCAGGCTACCTCTATCACCCTGTTTCCAGTCTTTGAGCTAAGCTAATTGCCTGCTGGTTCTAGCTTCATATTGAGCAGAAAGATATGAGAGTGGTATCGTTCTTCTCATCTAACTCTCGGCAAGAAAGCAACAAATATGTATTTTAGTGTGGTGCACTTGTAATAAGACATTTACCAGATGCCGATGTCAATTTTTCTATACAAAAATTATTTTCTTTGTTTTTTGTCCCCAAGCATCCAAAAATTATGTTTTGCATTAAACAAGGTGCCCTTGCAATGTTGACAGCTCAGTCAATGCTTCCAGACAGTGAAGAGAAAAAAAGGGAAGAGCTTCCTTGTTGTAAGTAAAAAAACAACTAAATGGTATTTCTAATTAAAATCTTCCATTCAAATTAACAAACTTCTTAATCGGTTTACAAAAATATTCTATTCAATCGATTTTTGCAAAATTAAAATAATGTGCCCCACAAACACAGTATGACTGAGTTGCAGTGAAGACACTACTTATCAGCACAGCTCCATCTAAAAACTAAAAGAGTTTTTCTTGAAAACAGACCAATGCCAAGTTTGTCCTGGAGTGTGTAGCAGTAGTACCTCCCCATAGTTGTAAGTGTCTAGCCTGTCATCAGAGGTGTATCTGTGGTAGGGCTGGTATGAGGAGGATATGAGGTCTGGCTGCTGGACCTCGTATATGGCCTTGACCTTTGGCAGAGCAGCTAGGTCCTTATAATCTAGGAACTCATTCTTCACTCTGGCCTGGAGAGAGGACACACATACACCCACCGAAGACAGGGACAACAGCAACAAGACCCAACATCAACCACATGGACGATGCACAGTAACAAAGTAGAATGGAAACTCCACCAGTGGCAGGGAGCAGGTCATCCAGCGATGAGAGGAGTGAGAGAGAGCTGATGGAGCATGCACAAGCCTGCACAGGCACATACGTGCGTGTGCGCTCATCAAAAGTGCACATGTACGCTGCAGAACCTGACAGCAGCGTAAGCTGTTGACCTTCAGGAGCTCAGCGTGTGTGAGAAAGAGCAGAGGAAGCAAAGAGAGAGAGAGAGAGGGGAGACAGTATGGACGACAAGTGTGCTTACACTGCATTTCTCCCTCATCCATCACCTTAAACAGAAAGGTCATTGATTATGAGGTGAGAGCAGAGCAGAGCGGGCAAGGCTGAGCAGAGCGGTGACTCCTGCTTGCATGCATGCACAGTTGGACACTGTTCCATATCTGGCTGAAGCCTGGTTTTGAAATGGAACTGATCCAACTCTGCAATGCACAGAGTGACAGCCTTCACATAAACCTAGTATGTTCCCCAAGTATGCTCCATATTTTTGTATATGTACATATTTTTCGGGGGTTTTATATGGACATCCAAGAAGCACTGATTCTGTGATCATCACATCATAAAAATGTCTGGCTGTCTAGGTTAAAACTGGGATACATTTGGTTTACTTTCTTGTAGACAGTATTTACAAGTATTACAAATTCCAACAAGTGCATTAGGAATACCTACTCTGTAAACTAGAAGTCTGAAGAAGACAGAGTTTATAGTCATGCTAGCGACTCTGTGGGGCTGTACTTACAGTAGATACAGCAGTGTTGGGCGCCAAATACAAACATCAGCATGCTAACATGTTCACTCACAAAGTAAATGCTGGCATGCTGATGTTTAAACACAAAGTATAGCTGAGGCTGGTGAGAATGTCAGTAGTCATCATACCATAAACCAAAGTATTAGACAAAATAAATGTCGTTAATATTTATCCTCTGGAGTCCTTGAATATCTGTGCGAAATCTTATGGCCATCTTTCAAATTGCTACAGAAAATTCAGGAGCTCACCAAAGGCCCAGCAGGATACATCGCCTTCGGGCTGTGAATGTCTGCACAAAATTTTATTCCAATCCATCTTGTAGATGTTGATACATTTCACTGGATGTTTTATAACTTTGACCTGCTGGTGGTGCTAATTTGAAACTCAAGGGATTAGTATTCATCCTCTGGGGCCATCCATCAAATAGCTGTTGAACTCTTTCGTCTAAGTGGTGCACTGACTGATGCTCTGATACTGCCCATCCCTGGAGTCACGATGCTAACGTTGCCGAAAATGTTACATTTTCATTGAAATTAATTTGGCCCCACATGTCTGGGTGTTTTCGACATCAGTACTTCCTGGGAACTGATCACAGATAAAACGATCACGTCATGACAACAAGACGTTTTATAATTTTCTCATATCTTTTTTTTTACTCCCGCCACATCACTAATGACAACAGAGATTAGGACACAGACATGTGAACAGGCCAAGGGAGTGAGCAGCCTCTCAGGTTGGTGCTTAACCATTCAAGCCAGTGGGTAGTGCTTGTGTTTCTGGTGTAGCAGTTGTGCTTTTAGGGTAAGCTCAGTGGCAGCGGTGGCTAAAAGTGACTAATAGCTGCAAAGTTGTAGGCTACTTACACATATAACCCTACTGGGAGAGCCTATGGAGGAGCCCGGTGGAGAGATGGAGGCCTCTGAAAGGCGTCTGTGCTGTGAGGTACAAACAGAAAAACAAAAGGAGAGTGGGAGAATGCACACAGTGAGGAAATTACACTTTTCATTTCACTTTAAAATGTCCATTTCAAACTCTATCTCACCCTGAGTCTCCTCTCTGCCCTCGCTGCCTGCTTGCATAACGGGTGCCACACCTCACATCCTGAAGGAGACCGAGAGAGGGAGAGAAGACAGATTGGTCGTTGGGCTTTCCCACAATGCCATGCATTCATGTACACAAGTGTGCTCTGCCATATGTGTGTGCTTGTCAGCGTGTGGATGTAGTGGCGTCAAGTTTCACCCGTCAGGTACATTTCCTCCCCCTCTTTGAACATCATGTTGCAGCGGGAGCACCGAGCGCAGGTCGGATGGTAGTGTTTCCCTCCCGCCTGCGAGGAGCAGAGGAGAGAAGAAGAGGTGTGACCGAACATAAATTATCATCATAAACAGTTTTACAGAGCGAGGGCTAATCTACAAATTGCGCCCCCACCTTGAGCGGGTCATTATCTCCATATGGTTTCTACTGTACATTACCTGACCACCGATGGCCTCATAATGTATTGAGACATCATGGTGTAGCCTGCGGCGGTTTCATCAGCGTACAGCAATCATTTGATAGCCACCACCCAATCTCCTCCATGCCATAATTAGAGCAAAGATCCCTGTAAAAGTGTGTGTATATATATATATAGGTGTGTGTACGCTACAGAGAGAGCAACGTAAGTGAAGGACACAAGATTTGGATACATGTCCTTGGACATTCAGAGCCCGAGGGAACACATGCAAACACACGTGGCAGCAGGTGAAATGGACGATGCACTGTCCAGTTCACGGCCCTCGTGTTTCTCACATGGGTCTCTGCGGGGGGCCGATGGCTGAGGCGTGGCCCCGTCCCGTCACCTCTGCCGTTTCTGACACACCATTAGAGAATTGCTATTTATAGAAGCACTGACTGTAGAGAGCTGACATGTGGCCCGTGTCAAGGAGACCTGAACTGCTTAATCTGAACACACCTTGCACGTGTGCTTGTGCGTGTGTGTGTGTGTGGTGGGGTGTTATGTCATTTTATGCTGCACTGATTTTCATAAAACTCTTTCATACTTTTATGTGATCTGCAGGAAATCAGGCCTCTTTGGCGAATGTGCTCTCTCCAAGAACTGCCGATGAACAGTGTGGTTCTTAATCGTACCTAAGATGCACTTGAACCAATCCCTGCCCTGCTTGTCTGTCTCAGGTTACTCTGTAAGGAAAGCCAGCAGAGGATGCAGCATTTCCGTCTCTTGCTTTCCGAGCAGCGGAGCGTTTACCGTCTGTGGTCATCAGGTATCAGCTCAACAACTGCTGGTACCATTTCTAATGAGGCCCCCATTCTCTCTGGTGGCATTAATAGGCTGCTGTATTTATTGGCGAAGGAAGGGAAGGGAAGAAGTGAAACTGAAGAAAGGAGGTTTTATGCTCCCTGTCTTTATTTCTTCCCTTCTCGGTCCATTCCAAACTACTCATTAAACTAACAACCTTTGGCTCTGGAAAGCTGGACTGAAGAGAGGTTCTCACAACAACACAGACACATTAGTCTGGGTTTTCAATGTCAGAGAGAAGAGAAATCAGTACAGCAAAGCAACTCCGGCAACATTATGATGAAATGGTACATTAAAACAGAGAAACAGATGGCCTATTGGCATCTGTGCAGCATTATTTTCCACAACAGTAACATATTTTGTCAACAAATATAAACTACAGGATAAGACAGACAAATGGGCAACTGATCTAATTACTATTTTAATGGAAAGCCTCATTCAGTGACCTGTATGCATCTGTGGAATCACAGCTTTTAGAGTTTCCTTAGAAGACTGCGGTCGGACTCAGTTTGAAATGATCCACAGAGTCACAATGGCCACATTTCGTAAATATGCCAGGTTGAAACATAACAGACTTTTTCCTTTAAGTCTTTGTTGGCAAAAACTAGAACTAACCAAAAGTCAAATAACTAAAATGTTAGTTTTCGTTGATCCTAAAAGCAATAACAGGCCAAGTCAATTTTATTTATAAAGCCCAATATCATAAATCACAAATTTGCCTCAAGAGGATTTACAATCAGCACACAATCACCCTTGAACCTCGATTCGGATAATGAATAACTCCCCCCCAAAAACACTTAGAAAATGTAAAAAATGACAGTACGGACAATCAGGATGACAAAATTATAGATTGAAAAACAAAACTAACATAAAATCAGGTGTCAAATTAAATTTTTCATGTTATTCCTATCCTAAATGTACACTGTATGTCAGGCAGGGGTGGGGGAGTGGGGTGGGGGAGGTTAGTGTACCTGGACTTCCTGTGAGTCAAATCAGTTGCAGGCTGCAAGCTTAAAGAAGTAAACGATTATGATGTCAAAATGTGACAGGAGAAAAGGATGGAAGTCGTGCGTGCAAGCACACACAAGTGATCAGAGAGTGAGAGAGAGAGGCATAGAGGGACGAGAGCGAGAGAGAGAGAGCGAGAGAGAGAGAGAGAGAGAGAGAGAGAGAGAGAGAGGTAGACTCGCAGATAAAGGATGACATGTCCCCATGTCTATAAATAGCCCAGAGAGGCTGATAGTCAGGAACAAAGCACTTTACACCAGCCATTCTGACAAGAGAAGGAGCACAGGGACAACAAGCACCCCCCTCCCTGTGTGTGTGTGTGTGTGTGTGTGTGTGTGTGTGTGTGTGTGTGTGTGCGCGCGTTCGTGCACGTCTGACAAAGTTTTTACTATGTCTGCTCCTTCAGGTCCCAACAGACAAGAGACACCCTCCAGAGACTCTTCCAAAACATTTAATTAGCATCTGCACTTTATCGCTTTTATTATTTCAAACCGTCCTCCCCTCATTACTGTCCCTTCAGGTCTTTCTTAAACCTGTCTTCATCTGTCCGCCTCAGCTCCTTCTCCTCACTGTTCTACCTCTTTTTTAAAGTCGCTCCAGTGTCAGAGCACGCAAAAGCGCAAATGCCTTTCTGTCACTGTAGAATGCTGCTTTCTGTGTCCTCTCCTCCTTCCTCTCGTCTTTTCCCTTCACTCTTTACCCTCTGATCTTTTTCTATCTCCCTTTTCCCTCACTCCTCGCACGTTGCTGTGATTCGATCTCGCTTGGCGCTTGAAGAAGAAGCAGTGAAACAGTGGATATGCAGCAGTGTTCGGCCAGGCTAACACACAGCTACTGAATTTGTTTTGGTTTAGTAAAACAGGACACAAATCATATCAACCCCCAATCTTAAGTCGCTCACTCCCTAAAGCACAGTGGGGCTTAAACGGAGCCGGGGATAAAACGCAACTGCTCAGCTCTGATAATGCTTATTACACTCAGTTACCACAGTCAACTCCCAATTTGGATTTCTGTATAAGTCTGTGCAGCTAAATCTCCGCTAACGCCGTCTTGTGTTGAAATCTCACCTCCAGAACCCTTCCACTGATGTATCTGCTGCAGGTCTCACATTTCACCCCGTACTGGGCATGGTAATCTGCCTCACAGTATGGCACTCCATCCCTGCAACAAAAAGAATACAAACAAAACTGCTGTAGTGTGTCAAATGCACAGTTTTGCCTATGTGGAGAGAAACCGGAGATGTCTTTTCTGAGTGAGACGTGAGAATCAAATGCTCTGAAACGTTTGTTTGTTTTCTCTTTGCACACTCACTTGCTGATGTACTCTCCGGTGAGGACCATGTTGCAGGTCCGACATCTGAAGCAGCTGACGTGCCACTGTTTCTCCAATGCCAGGAGAGACTGACCCTGCTTGATCTCGTCTCCACACCCGGCACAGTCTGGAGAAGAATAGTGTGCCGAAAGGGCAGGGCAGAAGAACGGGACAAGAGACAGGGAGAGGGAAGGATGCAGACAGAGAAAAGGGAAAAGAGGAAACGCAGTGGAAGGAGGGAAATGAAGAGAAAGTCAGCCAAGGTGCAGCTGTACATCTTTAAACACCTACTGTGGTAGTGTAGTTAAATACCAGTTGGCACAGCCATCTCTTTCATCACTAGCTGTACTAATGGGGGATATGAGGCTTGTCCTGTCAAATGTAAGCACTGTTAAACATGATTGAATGCAGGCAGGAAACAAGTATCACAGAAATAGACTTAGGGTTAAAAGAGTTGCAGGACAGCTGAGAGGCTGCCAATGATACATGGCTGCAGAGTGTCAAAATGATGAAAAAAGGTCAGCGCTCCATTTGTTTCCATTTGGAAGACGTTTAGCTTAGCTTAACCTTTTCTGACCCGGTCCACTGCCCCTGAGAGAAGCCTGGAGCCACAAGGGACCACTCCACTCTGTCCTGTCAGCCAAGACAAACTGTGTTTTCCAGTACAAAACTGCAGCGCATTGAGTCAGATTTCTGCAGCCCAAATAAATCTTGTCATTGGTGGCTATAGTGCCCGAGTCCATACGGCCAGGATTCAGCCCACAGCTGACTTTCAAGATACAGTTCCCACTTTATAAAATTGGTTTTAGATAATCAAAATGACGAAAAGACATCATTTGGTATGGTTACATATAAATTCACACTGAATGATGGAGGAAAGAAAATTGCTTCTGAGCTGTTGTTGCATTTCTGGCCACACCCCATCCTGTGATCTCACAGCAGGTGTTTTCATCAGCTGTCAAAAGCTGATTCGGCATTTTGGGAAATAAGCTCATATATCCTTTCTTGATGAGAATGAGATGAGAAGATCGATTCCACTCTCATATCTCTTAGCATAAATACTGGAAACAGGGGGAAACAGCTAGCCTGAGTCTGTCTGAAGGTAACAAAATCCACCTTTCAGCGCCTCTAAAACTCAATAATTAACACGTTATATCTCGTTTGTTTAATCCGTGAAAAAAGTAAATGAGTAAGCGCAGATTTTGTTTCCTTTGGACAAAGCTAGCAACTGTCCTAAGCTAAGACAAACAGCCTGCTGGCGGTAGCTTCATATTTGAGAGATCTTCAACTCGGTGAATAAGCCAATTTCCAAAATGCTGAACTATTGCTTTAAGGAGACACAAAAAGGGATTAAGAGAGGCAACTAACATTTTCCATGAGGTTAGACAACAAAATTTGTCAGGCTAAGGGTTTGGTCATTGATGCACATATAATTGAACATGCACTGGTAATACTTTCCACCATGTTATTTAATGCCTGCTCCTAGCCTTTTCCCCTAAAATCATCATTCTGTACTGGCTAAGTATTCCCTACCACTTTTGCACACAGAGCATGTACTTGCATTCTTAAATATCAAAATCACTAAGGAACAGTCTGTAAAAGCCAGTGCATTACATTTAGTGTCTGCACTCTCTGTCCCGACTCGTAGACTGCCTCCTCATAAGACAGAGTGATGAACATGCACCAGGGGAGCAGTTTGGATTTTATTCTCCTGAGCGATCTGGGGAGGACAGTTATTCACTGCCTCGCCACCATCTGTTATTACTGCACAGCTAGCGATCAGCAGCCTGCTGTCTGTATGCCACACTTAACAAATGATTCACTATCAATCACTATTGCTCTGTTGCGGGATGATAATTTGTCATTTTCCTGCTTTATACTGAAAAGCTATGCAACTCTTCCTGCATATACCTGTGTAATAACACACAGGATATTCAGCTCATTATTTTCTTAGGTAACAACTATAGCGTACATGTGTGAAAGATGTACTTGCTCATGCAGAAGTACAGTTCATGCCAAAAATCCCCTGTTCTCTGCATGTTTACAGTTAGTGAATGAATGGCGTGTCTGTTTGTGTTGCATAATTCTCAGCTGGCAGATCAGCACGACAGGTCGGAGCACTGACAGACACTTGATTAGCTAAATGAGCTAAATAGGCCTCATGGACACATCGCATTAGGTTCGGCGCACTGTAGCGCCTGGTGGCCCTAAACAGAACGGACAGAGCGAGGCGGACGCTAGACTTACGGCTGGGCCCGTGGATCTTGATCGGTTCATTTGGCTTGACGAGCGTGTGCGAGCACTGCTGGCACACGCAGTCCTTTCCGCTGAACGTCACTCTGTCTCCGATGGGGAAGGGCTTACTGAGGAGTGAGAGAGAATTAGAAGGCAAGCACACAATGGGAGACGAAATGCCTGCAGTGATTTGTGTGTGTTTACATTACACCCAAGTGTACACATGGAAATAACAAATGGGTGCTGGCAGAAACATGATTGGGTGACAGACAGGCCATAATCCTGCTGACACAGGCTAAATACAGTCTGACATCCTCTATGAACCTGAAAATACATTTCCAAACAGTTGAGGCGGGGAGTTAATAGGCCGTTGATTGTTGCAGGAGCACCTGGCTGCTCTGTGATTAAAGAGCCGATAATGTGACGCTTGCCACAGGCTTCTAAAAGGAAAACGGGCTCTCTCAGTGATAATGAAAACTTATTAGGGAGACTGTGTGGAGTGCATACTGATCTTAACTGCCTCTTTCTCTCTCAGCCTGTCCGCCCAGTTCTCTCTGCCTAGCTCCCTGCCTACACAGCCGGTGCCACCAGGTCACTGATACCTTCACCGCCTTCAAAGCTAATCTAAGATTAAGACGAGTAAATACACACACGTAGGCAGAAAAACAACGCCTATGAAATGAAATTTACCACATCGTGATGCGCTCTTTTGTCCTTCTTTCCACATCTCTAGCATCTTCATGAAGACGGATTGATTTCTTTATGACTGGGGAGGCTTTGAGAATGAATGGGGAGCTAAAAGGCTTAGGGAAGGCTGTTTAAAAGACATAGACGGCAGTAATTCTTTTACTCCATCGCTGTGGCCTGGAGCCAGAGCCAAGACCCAGAGGGAGGCTAGAGTCTCCAGCAGAGCTCACAGTCAGCACACAAGAGTGCAGTACATCCATGTTAAAGATGTACAGAGGGAAGCACGAAGAAAGGCTTGTGCAGTATAAAATGCACGCACGCAGCTGCGGAGGTTGTGAGCCCTAGAAATCGCATTTCTAGGGCAGTGGGAGTATTCTGTAACTGTTTCCGTCTACGTGTAAGGTTTGCTCCTTTGTGCTTTTGTGTTATTCAAAGAAGGACAACGTCCAAACATAAAACGGAAGGGACAGACAAGTAAGCAGAACAGATGAGACATTTCACCACAGCTTTTTCAACAAAGACCCTGGTAAATACTGAAAGGGACAAGTAAATGAAACGTGATAAAGCATATTATTCATTCAGGCTTAATTTGAATTTCACCCTTCAGTTGGTCATAAGGTCAACCATCTGTTTGGAAACTCAGACAATTTTCTTTCTCTAATTTAACAGAGAGGCCACGCTTAGCAAAACGCTGAACATAGAGAAGTCTGTATTTGACACACATACAAGTTTGTTTTCAAAGTTTGTATATGTGTCCACTTCCATGCACAACAGGCTTAAGACAACAAGTCTTAGGCAGGTGTCAAAAAATACTGTAAACTAAGAATGCTTTCAAAAAATGAAGTGTTAATAGTTTAGTTTCATCAATCAACAAAATGCAGTGAATGAACAGAATAGAAATCTAAATCTAATCAATATTTGGTGTGACCACCCTTTGCCTTCAAAACGGAATCAATTCCTCCAGGTGCACTTGCACACAGTTTTTGAAGGATCTCGGCTGGTAGGTTGTTCCAAACATCTCGGAGAGCTAACCACAGATCTTCTGTCTCTTCATGTAATCCCAGACAGACTCGATGATGATGAGATCAGGGCTCTGTGGAGGCCATACCATCACTTCCAGGACTTCTTGTTCTTCTTTGCGCTGAAGATAGTTCTTAATGACATTAGCTGTATGTTTGGGGTCGTTGTCCTGCTGCAGAATAACTTTGGGGCCAATCATTCGCCTCCCTGATGGTACTGCATGATGGATAAGTATCTGCCTGTATTTCTCAGCATTGAGGACACCATGAATCCTGACCAAATCTTCAGCTTCATTTGCAGAAATGCAGCCCCAAACTTGCAAGGAACCTCCACCATCCTCCCCTGTTACCTACAGACACTCATTATTGTAGCGCTCTCCAGCCCTTCAGTGAACAAACTGCCTTCTGCTGCAGCCAAATATTTCAAATTTTGACTCATCGGTCCAGAGCACCTGCTGCCATTTTTCTGCAGCCCAGTTCCTATGTTTCCGTGCATAGTTGAGTCAATTAGCCTTGTTTCCACTCCATACTGCCACTCTTTGTACTCTCTCACAGACGGCTTAGGCTCTCTGTCGACGGTACCTTAGAAGCTTCTAATAAAACCATACAAAGACATTCTTCGATACTCTCACCTATTTGACAGATTCAACAAAGAAATCCACAACAGCTCTACCTTCATTCAAAAGAATGGAAGGACTGGCATTTTTGCCAAGCACCCAATTTGTTCTGAATAGGGCCTACGGTGTTGTTCTGACACACAATCCTTCTTTCACCTTTGTTGTTATCGGACAGTCGACTTCATCTGTTCCTCCAGTCAGACCTAAGTATAGCAAAGATTACCCAACCGGTCGAGGCAGATGACCGCCCACCAAGAGCCTGGTTCTGCCTGAGGTTTCTGCCTGTTAAAAGGCAGTTTTTCCTTGCCACTGTCGCATAGTGCTTGCTCATGGTGGA
>JAVQJV010031079.1:0-28491 GCA_036024995.1 Gadopsis bispinosus
TCACTTGATATTCAGGAATATAATTGTTTTTCAAATAAAACCCAACAAAATGGCAAATAAATTATTTTCTTTGGGTTTTATTTTCCATTAAGGCAGCATTTGCTCACAAAGTGGATAGCTCCTTTTGGAATGAAACGTGTAAAAGTCAAGTTCAATAAGTTTAAAAGGGGATATTTGTGGAAGCAGAGACCAGATAGTGTCTGGTCTTCTCTATAATGTAGCTGTTTTGCTCTCTTACTATAGCTTCTGTTACAGTAGGTTGGCTGCCCAAACGCATCCTCGCCCAAATGCAACTTAAAAATATATATATAACATGCAGTTAGACGTTTTGTTAGATGAAGAACAAAATCAAAAGGAGCAGCATTCCCAGCATCACACCAAAGCTCGACATGCTTGCCTCTCTCTGAACAAAACGATCAGGTGCACATTCATCGGACTTTGGCTGACTCTAAATGAGAGGAAACAGGAAGATCTTTCATTCCACACGACCATCCCAGTGTGCACACAGAGCATGCAGTAGGTTAGTGATATGGTAGATTCCCCAAAAACCACACAGCAGAACATTTGACGACAAGACAGAGAGAAGTAATGGTAGCCAAAAATGATACACGAGACGGACGGAGAAAACACAGCAAATCACAACAATCTTATTTCTGTGTGTTAAATACAGGGCTTAAGTCCAGGCGTGGTTAACTTAGTATAAAGACCGGTAGCAGGAAGCAGCTAGCCCTCCAAAGATCAAATATAGGATTACCAGCACCTATAAAACTCACTAAATAACATGTTGCGTCTGGTTTGTTTAATCCGTAGACAAACAGAAATGCTAAGAGTCTGCAGCCATGCAGCTCAAACGGCACAAACTACAGCTGAGGCTAATAAACCAAAAGTATTGGGAAAATTTTGTCCGGATGATGTGTGTAGCAGATTTCATGGCAGACATTTCAGTAAGAACCACAGATGTCAGCAACATGGTGGAGCGAGAAGAAAAGTCAGAGGATCACCAAAGTCATTCATCCTCTGGGCACCATGAAAAATACAACAGTTTGCTGATTAAAAGGGGAGGTTTTGTGCTGAAAGATTTACTTGACGAACAACAGGACACCACAGTCGCTGCGCCTAGCTGTTGTCCACAAGATGCAGTACAATGTGGCGTTAATGTGTGAGCTTCAGCGGTGTTGGTAGGCAGATTGTTTTTTATTTTAGACAGGTTTTCCCTTGCTTTCAGTTTTTATGCTAAGCCTTATGGCTTTAGCTCCATACTTAACACACACACACACACAAGAGTAGTACCAATCTTCTCATCTAATTCTCAGAAGGACAGTGAATATGTGCGTTTCCCAAACTGTCGAATCGGTTTAAATCTGTTAAAAGCACTTTTTTAATTTGACTTCTCAGATAAAAGCATTGAAAAACAACAACATGTCAAATTGGATGCTTTCTAATAAAAGCTACCATAACTGGTCAGCTTTCACGTTACTGTTCAGCTTGCTGACCTCCATGTGTGTGTGTGTGTGTGTGTGTGTGTGTGTGTGTGTGCAATGAATCAACTCCCTCAAAGGCACACACTGTGTCCGGCCACGGCGTTATGCTTGTGAAAAACCCCACTTCCCCAGGCATGCCTCCACCTCACAGAACATGCAGTAACAGGATTATTTTAACATTTACCTTATCATCATTGGATTTGGGATACCTTGTGAGACCTCACTATGATAACCATTATTACCAATTTCCATACTGAAAACAAAATATTGTATACAAAAAAAAAAAAAAGGGATGAAAAATGCAACGCGAGAGACATGGCATGCTGAACTTTTAGAGTAAAAATCTTTTTAAGTAGTTAAACTGTTTGGCGATAAATATTTTTTTGAGTATAAACCATAGTGTTTTATTTACAGTATAACTTACAAAAGACAGGTGGACTTGTAAGGTAATGATTGCAAGAGCCCTTAATGAAAGGTAACGGGCACTTTTCAAAAGGTAGCACACGACAAGAAGCCACAGCATCCACCCATAAAGAGCAATTCCAAGCGTAGAAACGTAAACCAGCACCAAGAGTTTAGTAAACAATTCTATATACAAGATCCAGAGAAAAGCACAGAGTGACTGGAGTTGAAAAGGAGAGGGAGGTGGGTAAAATGTCTTACGTTTTCATGGGAATTGTGTCAGTGCTATAAACATACACAAAAGAAAAATGTTATTGAAATATTCAGCGATAGACATGTTCCAGAAGGTTGCCTATAATCCAACACAGATCACAGAGTGACGAGAGACGCCTCTGTTCGAGACGTTGTGTTGCATTTGTGCGACGCCGTGATTAAATGAGTGAACAAACGGTCCATGGAGAAGAAGAACTACAAATTGACAAATGCGTCGGTGTTTCTTTGTAAAGTGCCAAGTGCTTGACAGAGAGGAATGTCACACACACACACACACAAAATAAAAGATATGGAAGATGGAAATAGTAGAAATGGTTATCACAAAGTAAAATGCCAAGTCCCAGAAACAGAGGAACTACAAGGAAGAGAGAAGGGAGGAGAAAATAAATCAACAATAAGCCAACAGAGCTACTGTGACAAACAAGAACCTCTAAAAAAGGGTTGCGTTGAATCTAAAACTCAAATTTTTCTAAGCAAAATTAGAACAACGTCAGTATTATCAAATGATATTAAAAATCCTTAAGTAAGTGAATTAGCAAACTACAAACTGCAAAGGGAAAGTCCACCATGTGATTTGCAGTTTAGCTAGGAAGCAAATAAGAAGCTGAAGAGAAAGAAGGATGTCCTGCAACCATTGACAGCATAATATGCAGCAAGGATAACACAGCTCATTCACCTCAAGTAGAAACTAGAAAATAAATGTATGTATGTATGTATGTATGTATGTATGTATGTATGTATGTATGTATGCAGTTGTAAAAAAGTAGTAGAACAACAAGTACAACTACTCACTCATCGTAAACATCCTCAGTTTCCATCCTGCGGTAGTGCTTGGCTAGTTTCACTGCTAGGATGATGCTCGGGAGCAGGAAGAGGGTGCTGCAGCCCAGGCCCATCCAGAATGTGTTCTGTGGAAATAAAGAGGCTTAGAGCTGAGCCACTGGAACTGGTCCGTTAATCGATTAGTCGATCAACAGAATATGAATAAAGAAATATTTTGGGAATCTATTAATGACTGAAGTTTTTATTCCCCCATTAAAAATGCCAAACATTCTCTAGTTCCAGGTTCTTTTCTTTTGACATTTGTTATAGTAAATAGTAGATGTCACCTTGGGTTTTGGGAAAATGTTCACCATTGTATAACATTTAAAAAGACCAAAACATGATGACTGTGTGAAATGTCTAAAATTTCCAAACTAAACAACAAATCCCATCAAAATGACTACTGCCGTGGCTTATGACTGCTGTTATGAACATGTTTGGCTGTAACAAACACAAGTGGCGTGTACTGTATGGTGACGTTTGTCACAGTTGAAACCTTGAATGACCCAAATGGGCTGCAGCAAATCTGTTGCAACATATCCAGTAACCAGCCTATCCTTTTCAAATACATTAAATTGGAGGTTGTTTCCCTGCATCACCGGCATAGTTACCATGGAGTTGACCAAAAAACTGCAAGCAATGATTTCCGTCGTGTCCACTATGTTGCTGAAGGGCTTGCATGGTGCAACCTCCAAAGCCAACTACAGAGAGCAAGGTACAAACAGTCAACATCGACACACAACAGATTCAGGGATACAGACTGTACAGCAGCAGCATCACTGTCCCCCAATTCTGTTTTCTCCTCACAAACATGAAATCCTGTTGTGTTACCATACTACTCTGCGTACGTGTCACTGCACATCGCACAACACATCCCTGTACTTTAAGTGTTCTTTCAAAACAACAAGAACATTGATTAAAATTAAAAAGGACAGCTCTGAGGCCGACAAAACAGCTTCAAGCTTCACACATCGTGTTGGTTTTTTTACTTTGTTTTGAATACCTCAGATTAACTACAGCAGAAACCAATGTGCCACAAAGCAAATTCCTCAAGTTAAAGAGGTTATAATTGTTATATTTGTCTTGTCTGTGTTTACTCCAAAACTCTTATGTAACATGCAATGGTGTTTTTGTCAGTACACAACTCTGTGCGTGTACCAGCAGCGTTTGGTGTTGACTAAAATGAATACTGGCATTTAAGTCCTCACTTAAGAGCCGCAGTGAAAGTGAGAACAATATCAGCTCCAACAAGCTAACACATGAAAACACAACACTTACAGATGTTTTGACCCATTCTATGTATTGATGGAAGTAGCCAACGATGATCGCTGTGAATTTTCCTGTTTCCTGAGGAAGGTTAAGACATACTGTGAGTTCCAGACCATTTGAACATTGAGGATATATGCACAAAGCAGGTGATCCTTCAGTTACCCGATTGATTAAATGTGTAGCGTTCTGGGAGACGAGGTACTGGGCAGCTTCAATGGCATCAAGGACTGCTAAAACTTTGTTCTGCAGAGAAACAAATAACAGCTTTTGGACACTTTAAACCTGAGCCTGGATTTCAGGTTCAGACTGAAGGGCTGGTTTACTTACCGGCAGGTCTGAGGCTGTTCTCTCCAGGAATCTCATACTCTGGTTCAGTGAGCTCTTAAAAAAGGGAAATTAAGAGCACAAATGAACACAGAGATCAAGGTCAAAGGTCAGGGTCAGTCAAACTCCTTTAAACACCAGTGAAACACAGAGGGAGACCAGGCAAAACAAAACCGACACTTCACTACAGGCATGCTGACGAAAATAAAATATCAACAATGAAAAGAAAGAAATAATTCCCTTTTTTCGCAATACAATGCCGTACATATACTGTATGTAACAAGTGAACACAGTTTTCCCTCGGTTTTCCCACCACTGATGGAAAGAACAGATCTGTTACCAAATGAATGATTGAAGTAAAGTAACATATCTTTTCTTAAAGTGAATATGTTGTGATATTTTGGCACTAAACCCTTTACGTTCAACCCCATGGAATATATTATCGTCACGTACATGTAAAAACAGGAACATACAAACATAATCTACAATACCAAAATGAGATATATATTTTTTCTCAGATTACTATATGCCGTCTGAGATCAAATATTTCTCAAAATAATGAATGGGGACACCACATAGAGAGGATGGACACATTTCTGCTTACCCTTGCTCTAACATATTTCTTGAAGTTGAAAGTGGAAAAAGAGAAACATAAAAAGCATCATTGCTTGTCTGAATTGCTAGTAGCCGTTGGCCCTTGGTGTTATTCAAAGGAAAGGCATTGCCTTTGACAGAAAAAAAAAAAACTGAATATTTAATATGTTTTTCACAAACATGACATGTTTGATGACACATGCCCGAGGGTCAAATACACTCAAAAAACACTTTTGACGATATTAAATGAAACACGGAAATATTCTTTCTCCGTCGAGGATGATACCATTCTTTTAAATAGACATTAGCACACAGATAACACACCAATTACTCCAACTCAGTAGCTTTGGCATGCACGCTTACACTAAAGCACATGACAACCCTTGACCTGATTAACGTTTCTTCTGAGCACAGATTATATTTAAGTAAATATTGGAGAAGAATTTATTTAAACCTACAAAACAAGCCCAAATCACCTTATAAAGTTGCAAGTTATAAGTTTCTTATTTATACATCAAATACACAAAGCAACATTATCATTCATTTGGAGTCGTGTGTTTGTTCATCGGATCTATGCAAGTCCAATATTCACTCTCTTTTTGGTCTCCACCAACGTCAGAGGGAAATATCTGTTCAAATATTTTATACACCTGATGGCAATAAATAAAAACCGAATCCATTGTACAAACATTGTATAAACGCAAGTCTTATACAGTAAGTACCAGTGACAATTAACCCTTAAAGGGAAAATCGACTTTTGTTCTGGCTGTTTCTGTCCTCAACCTACTTTGTCATCTGAAGTTATCCCCCCCCCCCCCCCCGTCAGATGTACTGCATTTACTTGCAGCAAAATGAGAACAGGAGCTGCAATTGTGCACAACAAACAGCCACTGTGGGTGACAAAATTGGTCTATGCCTCTTTTATGTTTGGTTTCCATTTGACCGCCAAACTCAACAAAATATTAAGTGGAAAAAATAGAAAATGCAAAACTCTAGCTCTTATCCTGATGTCATGTCAGTTCATCGTCTCCCAGTTGTTGATGGGGAGACGAACAATCAAGTCAAAAGACAACAGATTTAAGTATAGTTCTAAGTGGTTTAGGGTGGATGTTTCCTTTAAGGGGATGACTAGGCAGGAGATCTAACCAAAATCCGAGAGTCCAGCCAGGCATGAATATCTGGACTGAAAACAGACACACAGCGGGACATTACCATGGCCTGCTCCATGGGGATGATCTGCTGACTGTGGATCTGCCGCAGAGTGCCGACGTGGCCTTTCAGAGCAGTCTGCAGAGCGCCTCTGGGCTAAAACACACAAGCAGAGAAACATTTATCGAAGCGCTGAGAGAAACCTTGGCCTATTAACTGCAATACAAGTCATGTCAGAGGATTTTGAGTTATTTATTATTTCCCTTGCTGGCCAATATTAGTAAATGCATGTATTTCCCCTGTGTCCAACAGTCATATTCTTTTCTCTTCCATCATTTAAGAGTAACACAGTTTTGTCCCTGTTGTGGAGTGGCATCAGGTGCAGGAACTTTCCACTTTAAAGGGCAGTGGTTAATTGGAAATTTGGTCTTAATTAAGCATAACACAAAAGGCTGCATGTTGCACCTTTACTTGGTACAGAATTTCTTGACATCAGACTTTAAAATAAATCCCTCTTTAATAGACTTTGGATTAATTGTGAGCTCCTACAGGACTCGCCATGTAGAGGTGAATCGATGCGTCGTTGTCTCACTGAAAGTACCGGAAGGCAGACTGCTCTGCCAGAGTGTATCTGTTTAGGCAGAGCTGTTGTGTTTTAATTGGGAGACTAAGGACACCAAAATCCACCAAAGCACTCCCATGGCATTGTAAATCAAATTGGTAAATCAATGCTGTGCCTGTGAACCAAGGCAACACTGTGAAACTGCACGACGTGGATCTTCGTACATCAGCCAGGATGGCACCAATGTTTTCTTACCATGAGGTCTGCATGGGCCTCCAGCTCTCTGGCAAACGAGAGCAGGTCCACCACAGTGACTCCTTTGTTGACCTAAAGATAAGCGGGTATAAAGAGAAAAAATAAATAAATCATGTACACATTCTTCAGTAGTAATGTTGGGGGCAAAGTATCTGTCATCCATTATTAACTACATGATTAGAAAGCCGTTTATTTTATTTGTGTTCATCGTGGTGCGTTTGTTAGTACCCCTTTAAACACTCCCAGTGCACCTTGGAACATCTATCAAGTTAAGGAATAATGAATAAAGGAGCTTGGCATGAATACGATGGAGCTGCTATACGAGACGTCGATGCACGTTCACCCAGCATTATAACGAGGAAAACTTCAACCACTTAATTTTAACGAAGAATAAATATTCCTCATTTAAATAACAAAGAAACACAACACCCAACTCAACTTTCTGTAAAGCTGCCAAGTAGATAGAACTTTTTTATGCCAAAGATCAAAATCGGTCTTTTTAGCTACAGATCCTAATTCATTCAAACCTGTGCGACTGTATGGATTTTTTTTCTTTTTTTTCTTTTACCATAGTGGCTCTAATATTTTCAAATCTGAGACATCCCTGAAATAAAAAAGTACAACAAACATTTGTTAGACATAGAATCTCTCATCCTGACTTTTGGAGAGTGTGCGAGTTGTGTTTCAGGACAGGTGGTACACTTGAACTTGAGTCCTTTTGCTTCCTCAGTAAATAAATCTAAGTGAACATGACAGGTAGTGTTGGAGAAGACAGGGCATGCCAAGTCCCGGCTTGTTCCTACGCACTCTTCGCCCTGGCAGGAATCCTTTTGGATAATCGAGCTTCAGTGGTCCTCAACGAAACCCGGCGTACTGTGTCACGTCGCAGCTCATATTAAAGCACGGCAGCCTGCTGTATGTTAACTGACAGCCAGCGAGGATTCTGTTTAACCAAGGCTTAGGGACCAAGCTATTTCTGGTAACATACCATTAAAGTACAAGTTTAATACAATAATATTAGTATACGTATAGAACAATCCGTTATCAATATTTACACTGATCTTTCACAAATACAGAGCCAACATTAATAAACTGATGTCGTATATCGTAATGTAACTGGTTCAGTTCACAGTCAAACATCACAATGATTAATTTGACCTTTGTCAGATCATATTTAGTTCATGTATATACATATTTGCCTGTCCTTGTCTTTTATGCGTGCTTTCAGCTCATTCGTTCCATTTCTGAATTTGTGTGTCCCTTTAAGTTTCCCCTCATTCTGTGTCCCGTTTTCTGCTTTTGTGTTCGTCACGTCATAGTTATGGGGCTGCTCATTCAGATGTGTGTCAGCGTGCATCTGTTTGTTTTTGTGTGTTTGTGTGTATACGTGTATATGTGTGTCACCTCTTCCAGGTAGTCTGCGTAGTTGATTTCTGACAGCCCCGCTTCAGAGAAATCATGGAGGTTCTGCCTCCCCTCTGCCTCCAACAGGATTATTCCCCTCAGGTCAATCTTAACACTGTCCAGCTGACTCACCACGTCCTTAGTAAACTGAAAACAAAAAAAAGGCACAGCAATAGGTTTGATAATGGAGGTAAAACATTACAGCTCGATTGTTGATCTATAATTAAAGTTTATTCTATTGTTGCTAAATGTCTTAAAAGGTAAATGATACGTTTTTAAAATGTGTGTCGATTCACTAATATTCTTAACCTAACATTAAAACATTCAGTACTCCAAACGTTCTCTCTCTATTTATGCCAGTTAGAAAATGAATCACAGTGTATGTGACCAGAGAATAAAATATATCATCGTGAACATAATGAAAGGCCAACAAAACAAATGTTGGTGCTAGAGCTACCAAAGATCTTAAAGATGTGGTTTGGATGGAAGTTTACATATCCCACTAGAATGATATTCCTTGATGTGGTTTGTTTGGAAAGTTTCTCTTTGTTTTTACTGTAAATTACAGTCCCTGTAACAGCAATTCTGCACACAATCTTTTCCTTTAGTATTTCATGTTTCTTTTATATCTTGTTTGTATTACCTGGTTGTTGAAATGTGCTATACAAATTAACTTGCCTTGCCTTAGTAGGAGCAAATTTGCATGGGAAACTCACATTTCTCTACCAACCAAGAAAGAGCTAAACTATTCCTATTGGCAGAAATGGGTAGAAGCAACATTTTCTTTCTTAAGTTTATGCGTAAATAAATATTAAAATCTTTGAAATATTGTTTATTAGGTTAGATTTTTTCATCTGTTCTGTAAGCCATAACCGTAAAGAGTCATAGGTTGGCAAATGTGATTTTCAAAAGGGGTGTATTGAATTGTAATAAGCAATTTCACCACCAAAAACAAAAGCATATGCTTTTTTGGGGCAATATAAAGAGAACACAACAAAAATGTTGGCCGCACAGTTGTTTGTCCTAAGATGACATGGTAGTGACCCTGCATGTCAATGGGTTGGATTTCCCCTAAAACTAACAAATTATATAAAAAACATTAAGTTATTCTACTCAGTATACAAATCTTCACATCGTTTTTCATAATGCTTTATTGGTAACACAATGCCCATCATTTATGTCTGAAATGTTGATTTTTATATCAAAATAATTTATGAAAGTGGTACGATGCCTCTCTCAACGACAAAGGCAATGTATCCAGGACAGAGAAACAGGCAGATGAGTGGCTGAGAAGGATCGAGGGATCTGGATTACCAGGAAAGTTTAAAGCATGGCTCTTCCAGCATGGTCTACCAAGATTTACGTGGCTACTGACACTTTACGAAGTACCTATGACAACGGTGGAAGGAGTAGAGAGGCGAGTAAACAATCAGACAAAAATGTCTGATTGCAACTTGATGATAATGCTGGCAAAAATGACAGTACAGCACCGTCGAGCTAATGCACCATGTCTGAGTGCAAATGACCGACTCGAAGAGGATTACTGTATGAAGTCACAATTGCAATCTGAGTGGGGATGTTTAGATGTGGAGTAGACAATATTCTGTCTGCAGACATCCTACAAAACAGTCAGTTTTACTTAATGTGTTAAGAGAGCCTCATCATTTTGTAAGATTTGTGACTATAGCCTTTGTAGGCGACAAAATAATGGACCCATAGCCTGTTTTACTGAAATTCTGTCAGGTAGGGTGTCACACTTTTAGAAACTCAAAACATTTGCGGGCATTAAATGAAGACAAATGACCAGCGTGCAGAAACAGTTGCAGCATGGGACATATCAGCTGTCGGCTAAAAGGAGCCAAGAGAATCTTGCCAACTGGCAGGGAAGTACTGAATATCTCTGGCAGGCAGACGTGGCTGCCTCAGGGTAAAAAAGAAATAGAAACTTACATCAATGTAATGTCTCAGGCACACTCTGAGGTAAGGGCTGAGGCATGTTAAAGCTATTGGCTGTCAGCACACACTTTGGCTTGGCAGCAAAGAAATCATTAATGCTAATTAAGTGCTGCAGCAACGGATGGAGATTTCTGGACACTCCATCACTGTTAGCTATCATACTATATTCATTCTTACCCTGGTTTGAGCATGTAGTACTGTGAATTGGTTTTATGCATTTTATGACGATTACTACAGAGTATAGTTCACAGTGTGAATTTAGCATACGTTCCTAGAAAACAGACAAAGGTTCCTCTAGTGAGAAAAGGAATAAATCAGTGCAAAGACACTCAGATAGTTCCAACAGCATATGACAGAATAACGGTGTGTTTTGAGTTTACTGACCACTGTAGTGTTCAGGAAAGAGGAGATGTTGAAGACTTTGTCCAGACGCATGGCCGAGTAGATGCCTTTGTTTTCTTTGCAAGCACTAAGAAAGACACACACATACAAACACATAGGCGAGTGAGAGAGTGAGTGAGAGAGGAAATGTCAACTTAAAAGTTTCAGGGTGAAAATATTTGCTGCCACCAAGTGAAATTGACCGTAAGTACATGACACATTGACATGTTCCCCTCAAAAGTGTGAATTATTTTCCAACATGTCAAAGATAAATGTTCCATGATAACATTTAGGCAGCCGCATACTATATAGACTCACATAATGTACACAGTGTTAGCGCTGCCTGCTTTTAAATGGGCAAAGACTTGTTGAAGCAACACTGCTCTATTTGGAAATATAATGACTGCGGATCTGCCATCCCAGTTACTGAGGATATGCAGCTTCTCACTGGAGATGATGAAAGCTGATGTAATCACTGAGAAAGAGGCTGAAGAGAAGCAGCTCAGATAGTGAAGAAAAACTATGCTAATTAGCTACTCAAGGTTAATAGCAACTCTCTCTCTCTCTCTCTCATTTGCATCCCCATCAATGGAAATAAAATATTCAGTTGCCTGCTTGATGCCTGACCCAACGCCAGCGCCAAAACATCATCCAGTAATCACACAGCTTGTAATTGAATAAATGCTTTCCGTTTTGTGACCAAACGTAAACATGAAATGTAGAGAAGACATATGTGCAGCAGGCTGCAAAGAGAATAATCGTCACCAAAGCGTAGCTTCTGAATGTGGCAGCCTGTCACCTAAATACATAAAAAGGAGTTTCCTTTGCCTGTATAAGCTCTCTGCCGTCAGCTCCAGGTTGGAGTCATTGTACACGTAGCCGGGGATGAAGTTCTTCCACTCCGGGTTGACCAGATATGGAGCGTCCACAACCTGACGAATCAGAGAGCCAGAAAGAGGACGTGTGATCAATCATTTAAGACCAGGGTGATTCAAGGCCAGCCCACAAACCCAAACAAAGCAGCATTCTTGCTTCACATTTAAAAAAAAATTTAAAATCTAACTGGGGGAGAAAACATCGCAATTCATATATTTTCTGCATGCTCGCTAAATTATTCCACGTAGTGCTGTAATAATGGTTGTACTAATACTAACTAATATTGTATATATTCCACTAAATACTCCATTGCTCTTGTTTACGGAAGAGAGGCCATGTCCCTCCAGTTATCAATTTTCCTGAACTGAGACAGCAAAAAAGCTGAGAGGGTTGTACGGGGAGGCAGAGGAAGCTATGCAATTTATTGTTCAGTAATCAAATTTGACAAGTTTCATTGTCTCTTTTTTCAGAGTACTGATAACCCATAAATTACGTGAAATGGCAGAATATTTCACCCATTTAAAAAGCCACATTTTATCTTATTGTCTCTTCTGTATGTATGCTCATTAAACTTGAGGCAAAATTTGATTTTATGCATTATGGATGGCTCATCTGCAGCAGGATTCAGACTTAATACAAACAGCATGTCACCCATTACTGGGAGCAACTGCTATTCTCACAAGCTCAACCAAGGAACTCTGACTTGTATGCAATAAATAGTACACAGGAAGAACAGAGTCTTAAATTTAATTGTCTGCCAGAGATGCTCATTAAGGGCTTCAGGTATTTGAATGCTATAGGTTGAAGTTCATAGAGTCAAAGGCACTTTGTATCAAAATTAAGTCAAATCCCTACATGAGATGTACTGTACACTTTCTACCTGCTGTGAAGATCCCTGTTTGTGCTTGTGATTTTTAGGGACTTAACTGCTGTCTCAGTTCTCGACGGACTCATGACTTGCCTTGAAGACTTCTTTGGTGTGGAAAGGTTCACAAACAAGTTTCTCCATGTTTCCGCCAGCCAGGAAGATGACGGTCACTACTCCCATCAACACCCAGGAGAAGATGAAGCTAAATCCAACACCGCTGTGGAGACGGGCAGACAGTCCCTCAGATGCAGCCAAAGTATAGAACAATAAGAGATGGTGGTGTAGTAGTGGTGTAATGGATGGATAGGAGTTTGTGTCACGGTAAGCAGCATCAACTTAATGTAAAATGCAATGTAGACATCATATAGGAGGCAGAGAGGAATTAAAGGAATCGGGGAAGTCACAAAAATTAAGGCTTTTTCAACTCAAAGAATGGTGTTATCTTTTGTATGAGGCCCCAAAAATTCTAAATGTTGTACTTTTCCATCTTGTGCGAAACAGATATTCTGAGTGAATAAATAACTTTCTCGTGCGAACACAATGTTGTGTTTTGCAAACAAGCGAGTCTTCTTATGGGAACAAGCTTCAATGTATGAATTTCTTCACATATTATATATGATTTTTCCGCACAAGCTTTCTTTAACACAAGCACCTCCAGGTCAGCTTAGGTCTTTAATGCTCTTCAGATGTTTTACAGGATTATGATTATAAGCTCTGATGTTCTTTATCTTTTAGATGTACTATAGCATGTACAGTAAATAGTCTAGCGAGGTAGTAGTTGCAACTACAGTAGAAGTAGTTGTTGTTATGATAGAAGGACTACTAGCACTTTAACAAGTAGCACTAAAAGTGCTAGTAGTAAGAATGTACCGTGTCGCCATCAAATTGACTTGAAACCGACACCTTCTCCAGTTTAACGTCTTGGAACTGACAGAGCCTGTCACATGGACAGTTGACTCACGCCATGAGCATCGTGCCTCCTGTGTTGGAGATGCAGCCTCGTGTCGTAGGTGAGGCGTGCTTGTCGTATCCCAGAGTGCCACACAGCAGGCCCAGGTAGTTGAAGGCCAGGACCAGGACCACCATGCAGCAGAGAGAAATACAGCCAATCCACCTGTGAGCAGCAGGCAAACCGTAACAGTTAGACCTTTGACTGAAGGTGGCCTTGAGATAACACACATAGGACAACATGATCCTCCAACACAGCTGAAGTTTATATCAGCATTGTGCTGAACTGTCCTAGAGCAAGACAGTGAAGCCATACCTGCTACTCATTGTTAAACAGCACAGAAACTTAATGGGGTAAAAGAAAAATTTAAAACAAAGCTTTTAAAACAACTGAGAGATCATCTTGGGCTTTTCCTCCACGGCACTATCTTAAACTGAATTAATGTGGAAGTCATGTAAATATTTCATGAATGCAAAATGTTACTGCAAGCACACATTACTTTTACAGTAGCTAGTAGAGTCTGGTGGAGCCAGACAGCATGAAGCTAAATGTCAAGCATCAAGCAATTTTCTATTTATGTCAGGAGATCAGTGTACCTGTAGAAGTCCATCTTATCAATTTCAGGATAGTAGTCCTCAATCTTGGCATGGGCATGGCTAATAAAGATGGTGAAGTTGGACAGGCAAGTCTGAACAGGGAAGACCTTGGAAAATCTGCTGATGTTGTTGCCAATGCCGCCCACCAGATTCTGTACACCTGAGAGACGGATCAACCAATGTATCCATCAGTTTCAGTAAATGGCCTGTGTAAAGGTGGGAACATAAATCAAGACACCAGCTTCGTCTGGTTTCCGACTGGTTGATATAAAATGATGTCACACTACACGGATGAAAGATGGCAAACGTTAAACATTTTAGGTTGAATTTATTTTTTAATTAATCCTACTCAAACTCACAAGGCAGAAGAAGACATATGGCGAGCGCAGGAAGTAAACAAATCACAGTGATTCATATAATCCATTAAACAAAGCAGGAATTACTAGATGAACGGGGTTGGAATTATTTGTGTTTGCGTTAAAAAAAAAAAAGACAGTTTTAAAAGTGTAAAATATAGAACTTACTGTCCACAACGCTTCTGGTCTGTTCAATCACCATGTGCGGCGTGTTGTTCAAAGAGGAGTAGCCCTGCGAGAGGAAAAGGACAAAGTGTTGGAACACGGAGTTTCTTGGTCCATTTTGTTGTTCGACGTTCAAAGACGTCCTGTAAAATGCTAGAAATCACCAGCTGAAGCACAAGTCGACAAGGCACCTAAAGGCAACACTAGACACACTCGCAAACAAAAATAAATTGCGGCACATTAAAATCATTCCCGGAGATGCATTTGACATTACGGGCCGACTATTCCAACAACGTAAGAATATCCATCAATTTATGATCCAGGCTCACCCTCTGGACGATAGCGCTGAGGTCCGTTCTCAACACATGATTCACCTTTTCCAGCTGATCGTTCACGTTGGACAGCTAAATTGTGAACAGACAATGAAACACTGGTAAACATGCACAGTGATGAATTATCAAAATTCAACAATCCTTCATCAACACTCAGTGATCCCTGTCCCTTTCTCAGAATGTGTTGCATTCAGTCTTGTACCCGTGTGAAGTTGGCGCTGATCTGCAGCTGAGACAGTGACTGGCGGATGTTGCGGCACAGCTGGGCATAGTCTTTGCCATAGTCTCTGGCTGAATCCTTGTCACGGCAGCCTGGGTCATTGAGGGTGCGGTTGATGCTGCTCCGGACCAGGCTCAGGTTGAAGTCGAGTTTCCCGGTTCCCTCTTTGAGGACCTCTAGACCCGCACCTACGTTCTCCAGGGCCTCCTTGGTCTCTCGCATGGCTGAATTGAAAGAGACCACGGATGAGGTTGAAAGTGTATTGGGTTGCTGTTTCTTATGAAGGGAAAACGAGGATGTGAAGGAAGAATGCCCATTAAAAGAAAACATAATTTTACCTCCAAAAAACTGAAAAGTAGAACAATGAAGTAAGACAATTCCCGTTGCTTCCATTGCAAACCTAGATTGTTCTTCCAAAATGTAAAACGGAGTGTCTTGCCTACTCTACTCTTTCAACTACATTGAAAACAAATTCACATTTATCATTAACGTCCTTATGTTTTGAGGTGAAAATTTTAAATGGAATGATTGTTCAGGAAAGGCTTTATTCCATGAGCCTTAAACTGCATAGCTCCGCTGCAAAATTACTCAAAGAATTATGAATGTTTTATTTAAATGGTTTTGTTCTGTCCTGGGGAATTGTACAGAGCAGTAAAAAATAAAAAAATAAAAACTTTTCTTTTCAGCAATGAAGCATTTCTGGGGCATATAAAAAATTTAAACTTTTTGTTTAACCAGTCAAAACCATTTAGTAGCTAGTATAGTAGTACCAACATGTAGATCAATGACCTATGACCTAGAACTATGAAAGTGGCCCAGCGGCTCAACTCACCAAGTGTGATAAATTTGGCCTTCAATATCAACATACACAGCAAAAGGACAGTCCGTGGAATATTGACTCATGTTACACAAATGCACAGACTCATACAGGACAAAATATGCTAGGCCTGAGCCGAGTGTACCGAGTGTCAGATCCAAGCCCCCAGCGCTTGTTACCAGGTTTGGCATTTGGAGTGTGTCTGTGGTGTGTTCATATGCTTGTGTGAATCTCTAAATCATCTAAAATTGGACCCTTGACTGCCAAACACCATTGTTTTCGGCAAACAATAAGCAAACATGAATGCTATGAATAATGTGAATTTGTTTGCTTCCATTTAAAATTGTTGCCGTCAGTAACCAACTCTTTCCCCAGCAATCGAATGCATCGCAAGACAACAGCCTGTGTTAGTCAACAGTCACAGAGTAGCCTGTAGCAGACTTTTAAAATTAAACGGGATACAGAATGCAAAACACACCGGCATCCTTGAACATTAGTATAAAAGATGCAAGAGTAGAGGAAACGGTGAATTTACCATCACGTAGCTAAATGCCTAGCAGCACTGGAGGGAGAGAAAGCACAGATGGATGCTATGTGCTAAATGCATCGATACCATATACACTACTTATGTCTTAGGGAAAAGTGCAGTGCTTTTCTCCCCAATTATTAATCTAGGTCCTTAGCTACTAAGATACTAAGATCCCCTAACTGCTCGGCTTAGCCCCAGTAGGAACATGATAACACACAAACATTAAGGACACAAACTGAATTCACGGTCGTCTGTGGTCAGGAATTTTACCACCATGCTTGCTGACCGCTATTTCATCTTTGTTTGTGTTGTGCTACAAGCAGCTGTATACATCCATATACAGCTGCTTGTTGTAACACATAAAGTAATTTCTAATTTCTGGTAAAAGAGTTAAAGTAAAGTAACAGGACTGGTCACACAAACACACACTTTGCTCACTCCACACTGGGGGAAGACAATTGGAGTAAAAAGGGAGATGTCCAGGTGCAGGTTGATGTTATTTTGGGTTTGTGGTCTGGTAATGCCATTAACTTAAAACTGCACTTGATTCTGTTTTCCCATATAAAAACTATTTATCTGGAGAAAACACGAGCAGCAAATCATCTGGGCATGCTGGAGGTGGTAAATTTGACCTTACAAAAAAAACAAAATACTAACATTTCTCCTTAAGGATAGCGAGTTAACTCTGGATCCAAACCAAGCCAGACAGCAGAACCTGTCATAAAAAAATATTTTTTCACCCCCTCCTTGCCTAAAAGTCTCTATGAGGAAGATCTTTAAATCCAAGAAGTGGCACGTAACTGCAATCAGTTCATCACACAGAATGATCAGCCATTTGTGGAGACCAGAGTCAAACATTGCGTAGTGCAGTTTTAATATATTAACTGGTTGTTTTTCGTTGAGGTGTAACTCAGGGTTCGGATCGGTCCAGGTGCTCAAGGAAGATCACAAGGGAGGAAATCACAGGAGCAACACCGGTGCCAAAGTTCACAAGATCAGGGGTCAAAGGATTGTGGGTCATTTTCCAGTTACTGGGTTATTGTTACCTTTGATGAACCTCTCGATTTTCACTTTATGAAAAAGCATAAAATATAAAGATTAAATTCTTAATGATTATTACAAGTTACAGCTTTTATTAACCAATTGGCAGAATATGTCTTAACAAGTGATTTCATCTTCAGTAGAGTTTTTGAATCATATTACAGTATACACTTAGTGGGGAAAAACAATCTGATGAGGTTATAATACCACTTGTTTTTAAGTTCGATTGTATTACTCTTTAAATAATTGACAATATTTGCAAGTAAGGCAGGATATTTATTATGTATCACTTACTGACTTGCATAATATTTTGCACTGCAGCTGTCGCCTGCATTCAGTAGCTTGCAGCCTACAAGAACATGATCATATCATAACGAAAGAGGAAATTAAAAATATGCGGATGTACCTCCAGCCATATTGAGCACTCTGTCCAAGGCAGGATGGACATCCTTATCCAGCTGATCATGTATTCTTCCACCCAATAATGGTCCTATATCTGAAGAGAATGCAGCATCAGATGAACAGAACAGTAAAGTAGTCCAAGTCCTTTTCTTTAATATATATTTGCTGCTCAATACTGCTTAACTTTCAGACAAGAACTGCTTTCAGTACTACTGCAGGAGAAAAGAAGGATAAATAGTCAAGGGATCATCTTAAACAGTCAGCGCTGTAGCTATCTAGACCTAGTTAGTCAAAAATCTGTTGTAAAAACAAGTCAAAGAAAGTAGACCCCGAAAATAAGCATGATGTTTGACCAAGAGCAAGAACTCAGTGACACCGTTTCTGGCCACTTAATTCACTATCAGAGGCACAGAGGAGGTCTACTTACTATCTAGGTCATAGATGACTTTGTTCTTGGCCGTGGCGTACTGGGATATTAGGTAATCAATTTGCTGCAAACATGAAACAGAGCAGAGCAGAGTCTTACCAATGGAAGCAGATAAAGATGAGTTTATTAGTCTCATCATAGACAATAACAAGCACTCTGAAGTATAGCACAATTTCAGTTTCATTAGTTTTTTGTCATTATGAAATGGAGAAAACAGGTCTCCATAAACATATAATGTTTAACAAACTGAGCATTTTGTTAGTTGTTTATTCCCAAAAAAACGCAAGCCTGGGCTCCTGAAATTTCATGCAGTGACAGTTATGTTTAAGAAGTACATTTGCATTTGTCACTGCACAAATAGTCAGAAAATGATTCTCTTTTCCCACCTTGAAAGGATGACACAAATGAGGCACGACTAGAAACCGTAGCAGTTGGACACAGAAGAAGCACACACGCTGGTCTATACATTTGCCTTTTACTCTAACACCCTGAGATATCAGGAATATTTGTAATTTGAGGAAATTTGAAATTTTTGGCCTTTCATTCAACCATGACTGAACCCATCTTTCCATAATTAGCAGCTGTCCTTTCACATGATCCGTAAACCAGTTGCCATCCACTTGATGGTATTGCTATAGAATTTAATTTGTAGGATTGTTAAACAATAGAATGATCATGTTCGTATTGACAGCACATAATCTACAGCTCTTCGTTTCTGCTTTCATAACACGGTATAATATGTTGGATCTATAGTACGCAGCTTCATCTACACAGTCTATAGAATAACTCTCTGGCTTACCATTGGCGTGTCATTAGCGAAGGTGTGCAGGTCCCTCATGTTGCTGTTGACCAATCTGCGTATGTTCTTCACCTGAGAGCTCAGGTTCTGGTTGGCAGCATATGCACACAGTACTCCGATCCTAAACAAATGACAAACACAAACACTGTGACTCGCATCTCCACGTGTGTCTCTGAGTGACCCTGCTGCTCCCACATCAGTCAGCACAGTAGCCCAGGGTGTGCTTTGCAGAATAGGGTGATAACATGTCCTCAACAGTAGGGGTCAGTGTGCACCACCACATTTCCTCTTTTTTTAAACTTCCTCTGAGTGCACCTGTAGAATGAGCTGCCTTTTCTGGGAAGCCAGCATTACAAAACAATTCCTGTAATCACAGTTAGCTCATTATCAAAGCATAAAGTGGTATCTTATATGTCCCTTTTTAAAATGAAGTTTAAATTGTTGGTGGCATAAAAATGTACATTTATGTACTGTATGTTGTGCATGTTTGTAGTAGAGTGGAATGGGCACTGTACATCACAAGTTTGAAAACTTCATATAAATGCATCTTTCCAAAATCATACACAAACAATAATATACTCAGTGTTCATACTAAATGACTGGTAGCACAAAATTATTATTATTATTATTATTTTAGCAAGTGGCTGGTTGTAAACTATATTTTCTAGGTTTTTAAGATAAGCAATTTGGAAATCAACTCATAGCAGGAAATGCAGGTGTAGGTTCTGAGGCCCTATCTGTATAATCTCAGGTCCCTGGGTTGTAAACATATTCAAATTAAAAGTGAAAACACAGAATTTCATAAAGCAGTGCATTAAAGTGTGTCTCTTGCATACTTAAAAAACAGACCTGAGCAGCTCGGTACAAGGCTTAATTAGCCAGAGCAACATCAAGGGAAAGGCAGCCCGTAACATTAAGCCGTTTCCATGACTCAGTCTCATCCCAGCTGAATTTTCAGCTCAGCACCTCACAGCTAGCACTTCGCATCCAAGTACGTGTTTGCATGTATGCTTTTATTGCTGAATGCATGGCTGTGTAAGCGAGCATGGTTGGGGTTTATCATGGGGTGATTAAGGTCAGATCAGATGGCAAACCTTTGTACGGTGGATTGTACCCACTTCAAAATCAAAACTCTGCAAGTACAGTTGCATAACATAGTGAATCTCATTTATAGGCATGCTTCAGTGGAATAAGCAGCTCTATGAATGATGTAAGATGACTCGCAGAAACAACAGAACTGACTCAGAGACTACTGGGAAGGTTTAGATCAATGGAGATGAATCAGGGTGTGGTGACTCACTGTATAATAAGGCAGAGGTCTGTGTATGTGGGTCTGTGCACTGGTGCAGGTATTCACAAGAGCTTGTGTTATGTATGTGACTGAAGTGCACGCAAAGTGAGGTATAATCCTGTTAATCTAATCTAACCTGCATTGCTGCAGATATTTTGCCACATTAGGGATTGTACAGTGGTTTTTTTTTTGCAAAATATTAGACACTTTCTCTTTTCATGAAGAACACTGATAAAGAGGAACCAGATAAGTATTCCTTACAGATTTAACTCATTAAATGTGCGGCAGTGTAAAAGGACAGTTTGAGTAACGTTGGGCTCACAAGTATTCTGTAGGTTATTGTTTCAATAAATAATTTCATGAATAAAATAGTGGAAAATGCCCATGTAAAGTACCGAGATCCCAAAGTGACGTCTCTTCAGTTTAAGATATTTAATTTAGAATGATATAAAACAGAGGAAATCATCTAATGCTCACATTTGTTATCCATCTATATCTATTCAACACAGTGAGCAATTAGCCACCACTAGTTTGTTAGTGTTGCTTATAGACGATTGATACAGTATTTGCCATTTTGACTACTTTTGTAACTGCAGAGGAGCATTGCATGGGCGCAAACGGTCAAGAGAGAATGAATTTAGTTCTTTCTTTTAATTAAAGTGGTAGCTGTTCGGCAGCCGAGTCATCTTTGAGCAGAGCATCTTTGAATGGACAAAGACAAAGAACCTTCAAAACGGTTCTGTTGAGAAACGGTTGGGACAAATCAAAAGTGTTTGTAGTTAACAGGCTTTAACCACCGATATAAACCTCAAAGAAACAAATATGTCATAGGATCATGTGCTGCCCCTGGGAGAGAAACTCTTCATCTGAATTGTGATGTTAGGCCGACAGAGTAAACGCTGTTATTGTGCAAGTGGAGACTTAATGAGAATCTAGGCCAAACAACTAGGCTGGGACACAGTGAAGTGGAGCCATCCGGAACCAGGAGACGATTCAAAATGGCCACTTCCACAACAAAAGCCTTTTGTCAGACACTTCTCTGCTCTCTCTCACACACACACACACACACACACATTTACACAATTCCATACACGTGCTGCTCCTTTTTCTCTTACATAAACTAATTCACAATCACACACTCCTTCCTTCCCTCTCTCCGTCTCCGGTTGCGTCTTTATCGCCAAAACCCATACTTTCCTCTGCTCTGCCCTCTCCGATTTGTCTTTCTGCCCCGGCTCGTCTGTTTTCATCTATGTCTCTTTCACTACACCTCTATTTCTGAGACTCCCTTGCTCAGACTTTTTATCGTTTCCCTCGCTCTCCATTTTATCTCTCAGACTCGTGCTTTATTCTCATTTTCCCATAGCGCCCTCTCCCTCTTCTTTTCTCTCTTCCTCTGTCTCCTCTTTTGGCCTCAGTCCCCCCTCTCTCCATATACCCACCTCCCTCTCTTCTTCTTTGTCCCTCGCTCACTCCCTTCTCCCCTGCCGGTGTCCAGCAAGGTCACTGGAATCTGCAGCCAAACAAAGGCTCTTTGAGAAAAAATGCCAAGTGCCTTCCAACACGCTGTGTCCATCTTACGTCAGCAGAATCAAGTTTGGTTTAGTTCGAGTTTGCTAGTCTAGTTTAGTTGTAGTTTCAATTGAGTATTTGAGAAGTGATGAAATTAAATCAGGAGATTAAACAGGAAGGAGAGGGGAAAAAAATACATATTTGTGTATGAATACAATTGATCAAACAAACAACAAACCCGTGATGACAAGCAAGGTATGCCTGAGCTGAATAACAGAAAATAGATGAGCACTGCTGTTGCGTGAATTTGGGTGCGAAAATGCATTTTCTCACCGATGACTAAAATGTCTGAATCCAGACAACAGGAAACATGTCAGCCTCAGCCAATTAAAATGCAATCCCCCTGTGGTGTCACCTTCATTTCACCTTAAATTTAGTGATGTCTTTTATTTCACGTACAATAGAGAAATATTCCAGTCCATTACGCCGAATGGCTTTGTATAAGCAATGCCATAAAACTTGCTTTGATGAAAGAAAGATTTTGCATGACAGCAGCAAAGAGAAGATGTAAGTGAAGATGAAGTTTAGGCTTAAAATGCCTAAAATATGACCTTTCACTGACTTACACATACTGACAAAACTCCTTTCTCCCCCCTCCAAATGTCACTTCTCTCTTAACTGTTGGAAAGTCATTTTAAAAGTAACAGTTTCTCTTTAAAATGGCCATTGGCCTTTAAAAATGCCATTTATCAATTTGGCTGTTCACTTTGTGAAGCCGAGCGTGCTAGCTCAAACTGTAGCCAATGACTGCATGGCCGTATGGCTGCTTGTTGATAGCGTCTCTTTTTGACCACGGGGGACAATTCAAACAAAGCGGGAGGAAGAATTACCTCCAGCAACTTTGTAAAAAGGGCTGCAATTCCTGTTTGAGCGAAAGCCAAATGACACATGAAACTCTCCCTCAGGAAGGAAACCCCACAACAGCAGATGAAGAAGAGCATCAAACTAGTGCAGGGCTCCAGTATCTAGGCCAGTACTGGGGGCTGGGTATTGAGTGTTACATGGTCTGGTGGCTCCATAGCCTTTACAAACGGCCAACAATGGGCTGCATTCAGTGCGATTGTAGTTGCGAGGCTGGGACAGTCGCCTCTCAGACCCTCCCTGCTTTCACGCTGCACACTGGACCTGTATTACCTCATCTCTCAACAAGAAAGTGATTACTGTAGCCACTGTAATAACTCTACAACAAATAATATTGATAACAAAATAGTGCTGTGCATGAAGTGCTTTTACTGCCAGTGTTATTTGAAGACCTATATTGTAGACAGTGGACTCAAACAAGGTGTAATGTAAAGTGTACAAGGGAACATGCAGTATGCAACATTAAACAACAAACTATTGAGCCTTTTTCAGAACATTAGATTCACATCTTTGAATATGGAAATGATGTGGTATATCTGTGCCAGCCCGACCTCAGTGACCTGCATTCATAGCAGCTAAATATGTATGGGTGTGGGACAATAAATCTGACAACTACAGGACCTACACCCTGACACCTACTGTACTTTATTTCCTCTGGACATCAAAACTTTAATTTTTTTTTTAAAATCATTGTGTTTCTCAGCACTCAGTGACATTATATTTACTTTAGCCCAAATTATATTCAATTAAGCCTCTGGTAAGGTTGTTTTCGTTCCATTTAACTGCTTTTCACCCCATCATCTAGCAAGTGTTCTACCCTTTTATCCACTCTTTTATTTGTCTTTTCAGAGCTTGCCAGGTCACAGTCTGAACCCAGCTCCCCGGTCCAGCATTGTGTCCTACAAACAATTTGAACACACGTTGAATACTTAAGCTATCTGACTCCAGGGCCTTTGCGTTAAGGCATGAAATCCCAGTAAAGGCAGTGCTATTTTGCTCAGTTCTTTCCCCTCGTAAAGTGGCTGTGTATGTTGCCGTCTGTTCCATCTATGGCCTGGCTGCATTTCTTTGATGGGAGACAACAGCACGTTAATTCCACAGTTAACTGTCCAGGAATGATATGAATACTAAACTCTGAGCCAAACAGCCTGTAGGGCTCAGAGTTGTGCAAACAGGCAGTGAAGGTCACTGAAATGCAGTAGTATTTTAAAAACACTTTAAAAGGCCAAAAGACTAAAACACTTGAAGGGCCAAAAGACTAAAAATGTCCTCTAAAATACATGCAACTTTATCAATACGTTAAGCATCCAGGCAGAGGGAACAGTGACAATTGATTTAACAGCTGGTAGCATTGTTGCACTAGTTACACTGAGTTTGATCAAATATGACCCTTTCATGGTTAAAAGTGACAAAATGGTATTGGTTAAAGCAACAGACTGAACACCTGAGAATGGCACTTGCCTACTGTATACATTATCTGTGCATCTCAGTTTCTAAAAAGTAAAAAAATTATAAATTAGAGCAGAGGACAGGCTTAGCAGTTTGGAGACCATACTACAATCTCGAGGTTTAAACGAATGTGACAGTAAGCATCTGCCCAGCTGATGTGTTTCTAAGAAAACCACTGGATTTTACAGTGCCAGCCTTGCTGTAATTTGTGAAGGAACGAGGCAGACAACTTTTTCCACGAGGACATTAAGCGCAAATGTTCTGCTCAGTAAACCATCCCTGGATAGATTGAGGTTATATAAAAAAAAAAATTAACCTTTCAAACAAATAATGGTGCGATTCAAGAATAAATGTCAGCTCCCCAAAAGAAAACAACTTGTGTCAAGGAATGAATCTGGAAGAAATTCAAAGAGCAGGTCATTTACTCTGTAAATAGTAACTTTATAGCAAGTTCTTCCACCTTATTGAGCCTCGACAAATCAAACTTCTGCTTTGAGCCGATTCAGCTATGATTTACATTTGCTAATTTAGCTCTCAGTCTCTAAATACAAGGACTCCGCAGAAGGATTTTCTTTGGTGTCAGTACTCAAAGTCTGTTTTCCAGGGAACCCAGCGTTTTGTAAAGTTAGAGACATGCTGAATCACAGCGATTGGTTTTAATGGTGGGGTCCTTTGCCATTAAGCAGGCTCAGCATGGAGCAAACACTACCCATGGGCCAGATGCATCAAACACTGTGCAGACTCACGACTAAAACTGTGTGTATGCACAAAGGCAGAAATATGCAGTCGCATTGCTTTGGTCAGATTTATAAAGCTGCACGTACGCTTGATTCTGTTTCATAAATCTAATTCTTTGTGTAACTGGGTGCACATGCACAAGCCTCATTTCCACTCCTACAGCAAAGAGGAGGTGCAATTTCTCCAACAGCATCAGAGCAGCCGTGGTTACACGCAGCCACAACCGTGCGTAATGGCAATTTACAGCGCACCTGTAAACCATCGGTGCGGTGATATTTTAATCATCATTGTTAAATGTCAGAAGGATGATCTGCGATTAATTGAGCTCATATTGAAGCAGACTTAAACGCTTCACAATTAAAATTACAAAGGGAAATGATTATGGAGGGAGCACATGATGGCTTGAATGTAAATAAAAAGAATGGTAAAATTCGTCACTCAGAAATAATTTAAATTTACATTTATAAACGTGCCTTTCATTGACATTTTACCCAGTGAATACTGCAAAAATAACAGTGTCAGTGAAGCTGGCAAAGCTGGCAAACAACCTTAACAATGTTCTAATCTAAGGTTACAACTCTCACCTTATATTTCACGCCCACTTGATCTCATCCACAGTCATCTCAAAGAAACTGTCAATTTGCCTGGTCTAGTATGCGAGAAGTGTGCACATTCTAGAACGTGTCGAGAATGCCATATGCACGGAGTATTGGATAAAAGTAACGCCACTGTCCTTAAATACAGCTGAGTGCATGTACACATCAGCAGATAAGAACAATGTTATTCAAAGTCTTATAAAATCATCACGACTGTTTGACCTCTCCCACGTGAACTGCAGTGTGGTTTGCAGGGAATAATAATGAAAGTTCAACAGGTGATGTCCAGGTGACTTCTGTTTTCACTGTGTGCAGGTTTGTGTGAATGCTTCCATTGCAGTTTGGATGGAATCAATATAAGCGTAGGTGTGATCGCATCCTCTGCTATTGACCTCATTCGGCCTGCTCCTGTTTTCCTTGTTCCATTTCTGCTTTTGCCTCTTAACCTCCCGTAGATATTGCTGGCTATAGGCAGCACAGTAAACAGAAGTTAAAAGGCTCTGTCCTGATCAATTCACATAGTGTAGCCTACTAAGTTAAAAGCACACACCCACATTTATGAGGAGGGCGTATGGCCTGACACTGTCATATTCACTGCAGATATATTTAAAAGGAGATCTTTGCCACAAGCCACCTACAGCTTTACCTTCACCTAGCTTACTTTGTATTGTAGCAGCACATTCATGTTTTTAAATCATAAAACATGATAGAGCACAACACTTAATGTATTCGTCTGATGATGCATGTTATTTAGTTTTTTTTAACATTATTTGTATTCTTCATAAGATTTTTCTGTTTTTAATTAATTTGGAATAATCAGCTCCTTGCACAGTAATAAGACCATGTCTTGGAAAAGTGGTCTGATCTTGTCCTACATAGCAGTGAGATAGTGTAACTACATTAAAAATCAAATGGGTCTCTACTGTGCACTAAAGTAAGACTGCCCTGGACTTTATGACTTCCAGTATCGCTGCAGAGCGTTTCCTCGTTGCTGAGAAACATAAGGTTATTGTGTTTGTGTTGACATGCACAAGAACCTTCCAAATATAAGATGATCATTCCCAGAGATATTGAACAGGAGTGAACAGAACTACCAGTACAAAAGCCAGTAGAGTAGTTGGCTGTGTAAGACTATCTGCAAAGTAAAGTTTTTTTTAAATATTTTTAAATCACAAGAATGCTAGAGAATGGCTGATTGCCAGCCAAAGCCAAAATTTCCAAACATTTGGCTGGTGCCGGGCATTCGTTTTTTACCCTGCTGACCACAAAGTTAACACAAAGAAATGAAAGGCCGCTCTATCTGCATTAGGAATGCTGCCATTTCTGGATAATAAATCCTCCTAGCCAATCCTCCCAGAGATAGAGAGCACCTCTCGGCTGTAAACGACATCGACGAGGCCTGCAGCTTTGCCCTCCAATATCCTTTCTCTCTCTTTTGTCCAACAATGTGCCATATCATCACTATTGTAACACAAATGTCTCCAATAAATTTGAAAGAAAGCCTGACCAAGCTGTGAACATCAATTAGTTTCGCTATGTAGAATTCCTGTTAGACTATTTCGTTTGTTGATTTGCAGTGTGCACACGACAGTACAAGACCCACAGACCATAAAAGACCCCTGGATGTGAAAACTATTTAATTAGTAACAAATGTGAAAAGTGGATTTCAGCAATAAACCAGAAATAAGGGGGAATTAGAGTGACTCATGATGAATGAGTGAGGTCTCTCCAGGAGAGGAAATGTGATAAATTATGGGATGCACGGCAGCAAATTCTGACAACTTCTCCAGTTAATTAGCTTGCCAGTGGTTGTGCAAAGCTGCCAGTCTGCGGTGTCTATGCGCTGGGCAGCGATCACGCGTGTACTTGGACGTTCTGATTTGTGGACAGGAACAGGTGGAAAGAACTGGTTTAAAATGTCTCTCTTTAACATTAAGGCAGTTTAAAAAAAAAACAGTGAAGTATTAATAGGGTTCAAGGAAGATTAAAAGCGTCATCTTAAGATGCTCCCATATAAAAACAAACTTTTTGGAGGACAGTCATGTGAATTTAAGGCACCGCACCTCACCGCCAACCACTTCTGTGCTGCATGACAACAATGCAGACGGGTTGGTTAGGTTGCTCACTACAGATTGGTTATGGTTATGGCAAAACACCATACACATACCGACGATAAAATAATTCTAAATCATTTACACCCCCATACTGTACCTTCTCAGTGACTCCTGTAGATTGAGCAGCTGAAGTAATTAATGTAAATGTATACATGGCCTTTTCTCTACTTACTCTAAACTTAATCAAATTGTCCACAACAGATCATTTTTATATTTTACATTTAACTCAACTGAATTCTGTTACTTTTACTGCTGGTACCCACTTTCCCCACAGGCACTTGAGTAAAGTTTAATTTTACATTTTGCTGCTCCAAAACTTGGCACTGGCGCTATATTCCCCATGGGGACTTCCTTGTGGCTTGACATTTAGTCAGCAAGTGACATCTTGATTGTTATTGTGGCTTCTTTTTATGACAGTGTGAAGTTAATGTTCATCACACTATTAATGAGTCCCGCTAAAAATAGCCTTGCATGTGATGACACCCCAGGGAAGCTGCTAATAGAGAGATGCGCTAGTGTGTTTGGTTGCGTGTGTCTCTAAGTGACTAATTGTGCCCTTGTTTTTGTGTGTCAGAGAGCGAGAGAGAGAGAGAGAGAGAGAGAGAGAGAGAGAGAGAGAGA
>JAVQJV010031083.1:0-38182 GCA_036024995.1 Gadopsis bispinosus
TGAACACAGACTGGAAGCTGGTTCCACAGGAGAGGAGCTTGGTAGCTGAAGGCTCTGGCTCCCATTCTACTTTTAGAGACTCTAGGAACCACAAGGAGCCCTGCATTCTGTGAGCGCAGCGCTCTAGTGGGGTAACAGGGTACTACGAGCTCTTTGAGATATGATGCTGCCTGAACATTAAGGGCTTTATAGGTGAGGAGAAGGATTTTACAGGTAACCAGTGTAGAGAAGCTAATATTGAAGAAATATGATCTCTTTTCCTGGTTCTTGTCAGTAAACGTACCGCAGCGTTTTGGATCAGCTGGAGAGTCTTAAGGGACTTATTGGAGCTGCCTGATAACAGGGAGTCCAGTCCATAGGAATAGTCCAGCTTTGAGGCAATAAGATGCGTCTCGGTCCGAACGCTCTGGTCGCTCAGATCAAATTTCAAAGGGCCTTTTGCGTCACTCGCCACACATGACTACGGCGTCACGTCCAGAGTAACGAAGGTGCATCAGAGCAGCTGCTGAGTTTCTCCTGGATCTCCGTTTCTCATGCTTTCCTCGTTGGAAAGCCGCGTCACCAGCGTGCGTAGGTACTGGCGCCAGCGTCGTTGCCACGGCAACCCATGCAGACAGGTTGGTGGTCTTGCAGATGTAAACCTGCAGTTGTCACTTGATTTCAACATAACTTGAACTGTCAGTTCAGTCAACATCAAGCTGTCGTCAAAGTTTTCTAAAGAGATGTTCACACTGTTGCAGATGCATCTCCTAAACCTGCGCTGTTTCATCTCCGCTGGTTGTTTAGTTTGTGGTGTAACCCGTCAAACAATCGACCTCGATGTTCTTTACACAAGCTTTTCTTTTTTCATTAACATTGCAACAGACAGCAGTTCTGCTTCGTGCAAGCAAAACGTTAATGTCGCGTGACACGGCCAACAGACAAAACGTAACGCCTCCTTTGATTTCAGCTGCATTACTTCGTCTTATCTCTAAACGTGACTGTGTGTTACCCGTGTTTCACACTTCTGTCAGAATCAGAGAGTCAGTGCAGTGGATTACATGAAGCTAACTGTTTCAGGTGGGCTGCTGCCATGGCAATGCTGAGTCTAATAATACTTCACTACGTCAACACAGCAAGAACCTTACTGCTCAACTAATTCTGCTTCAGTTTATTCCCTGCTGCTGGACTAAACGTCCCCACGAACCCACTGGATTCGGCTGCAGTTCCTCGTCTGGAAATTGCTTGTTCGACTGAATCGGAGCGCTGCAGGGCTGGCGAGAACAGACGATCACACGGCTTTTGTAGTGTAATGAGATTGTTATTGGAACGCTGCTGCGAGGACACACGCACAGCACTAACAGGCAAACACTATGCACAGCGTCGAACACAGCTTTTTTATATTACATTAAACCTCAGCTTTATCTGATTAAACCATACTGCCGTCATTGTGTATGAACAGAGGGTTGATTTTTGTCCTTCAAATTTCCCGTGGCTCAGGTTCAAGTGTGCTGCGAGTTCCAGGATGTTACAGCCATGGACGTACGCCCCGCTACACAACATCCTTAGGTTTAAAAAGAGCCGGAGTCCTTCGCTGGGTCACTGAGCCCCTCTTACGTCTGCGATTCAGCCTCTGTAATATCTCCCGTACCTGTACATTCTGATTCCAGATAACAGGAGACACACGCCGTGCTCTGCCGTTAAACGCCTCGCTGCCGTGACCTCAACAGTAATCTGGAAAAAATCAGACAGGCCTTGCATTTTTTTTTCTCTCCCTCCCTTCTTCCTGGAAACCCCTGCGCCTGTCTGTGATTTGACAACCTTGACCAACTTGAATTGAAACTTTTTATCGTCAGTCTTGTGACAGCCTTCAATGCTGCCTGTATTTCTGCGAGCAGAGAATAGTCGAGGCAGATGAAGCACTGATGGAGAAAGAAAGAAGATTTCCCTGTTTTTGAGTCGCTACAATACCCAGTAGTCATTGCAAACGCTGTGTCGCTGCCGCCTCCGTGTTGGATGGAAGTGAGCGTTCACGATCGGCAAGCCAAGCTGGTGGTTTGAGCGTTAAAGAACACTGGGTTTGTATTTAACTATCGTGATCGACAGACGTCTGTATTACGTGTCAGGTCGCAGAAGTGCGAGCATTCAGAAGAATCCTCGTAATTATGACTTGGATGTTGAATGGTGTCAACAACATTATCATTTTAACTTCCTCGTTACATGGAGTTTATAGATGTGCTTTCATGTCCTCTTTGTATTGTTTTATATTGTCTTTTTTTCACTTTTATTGGTTTAAATAGTTTTTTGTATTTATTAATCTTTATCTGGCTTTTGTTTGCTTTTGATCTTTTAATGCTTTCTGAGTCTCCTGTTTATAAATAAAGTTATTATTATTATTATTATTGTTGTTATGGATGAGGCGTGAGCCTAGCTACCCCCCGTTAGCATGCTAACATTTGTGTCAGAGAGAGATGCACAATACCTGAACATTTATGAAAGGTTTGGGAAACATTCATATCAAGCAGTTAAGAGTTTTTCTTTGATAACGGGCTACGTTGTCTTATTTAAATATCTGACTGCAGTCAGGAATCACCTTGTTCGGTTCACTGCGGCGGCGCGCGCTCACGATAAGTTATCTCTTGATGCTCAGTAGAAAACTCCATGAACATACGTATGTTGATTGCTGTTTTAAACTTCCACATGTGTTAAGTGCAGAATATATGAGACGTGTGTGTGTGTGTGTGTGTGTAGGTTTTGCAGTTGTTAAAGGCACTTTTGACTGAGCTGATGGCTTAGTAATGACAAATGTAACTAATTACTTTTGCGCTTGAGTAATGAGTAAAGCAATGCGAGTACTTTCTCAAATTACGTTCTATGTTACTTGACTACCACTGGACCCATATATTTACTATCTGTTTATTATAAATATGTTTATGCCTGTTTTTATTTCTGTATTTGTTCCTTATTATTATTATTATTATTATTAATAAACAAAAATAATTAAACATTGTAATTCGATGTGTACTGTGTAGCCTCAGGTATCATTGTGTACCCTCAGTAAAACTGACTTAGACTCCACCCAGTTTGATTCAAGCCAATCAACCATTCCTGCCAAAAGGATCCTGTGTTAAGATGCAGAAATCCAATAACTAGACCCTGCTTCTGATTATTGACCCAGCTTCAATCCATTCATTCATCCACAGTCTCATTCATCCGCCCATCTGTCAACTGATCCATAGCCAGTGTCAGACAAAGCTTTGACTACTGACGGATCATGTATGAAGAGGAAACTGGCTGTTTGTGTGCGTGTGAGCTTGTGGTCAATGATATAAGCAGAGAAAGGCAGAGGATAGAGGTTCTAAACAAACAAAAAGAAGATGAAGATATTTGACGGGGAGAGAAATCACAGTTGAGATGGCAGACAGAGACAGATTGACGGTGGAGTGACTGGTTGGAGTTCCTCTGGAAGGAATATCAGAAAAATCCATGTGAACCTGTCGATGCATCACAGCCCAGCCATGTACGCCAAGTCATAATCAATACGGACCTGTTTGGGCATTTCTACGTTTTCTAGGTCGGGATGGTTGAATCTCCTGAGTCTCTGAGAGCTGAAAGATTCCCACTATGCTGGTGGATGTGTTTAAAGAAAATAAGGCTTTTAGGAAGCGAAACAAAAAGAAAAGACATGATAGAGATTTACTTTCAGGGAACAGGGCGGCAGACATAACACGATAACACATTCAGACAGGGAAGATGTTTTCTGCAGAGAGATAGAAAGAGGGAGGATTTAAGACCCTTTACTCATAGAATGGGGGTTACATCACGTAACCAACGTTACATAAGTTCGCCTGTTTCGGCGCGAGAATTGTTTGGGCAGAGTGAGACTTGGCAACACAAATTTTGGTTTGAGATATCTATGTTTGCTGGTGTAAAAGCAGTTTATGCTCAACTCTTCCTTTTTTCACATTGTATTTTTAATTTTGGCTACAAATGGGCGTGTCATGGTCTCCGTTGAGTGTGCCGGGCCCGTCCTGACCGGGCTGGACCGACCTGGGGGTCAGCTGGATCAGGCACGTACAGCTCTGGAGTGACATCAGGGCCAGAAACACACACAAATAATCCCTCTAAGGCCCAGACGTGCACCGCTTAAATAGGCCACAAATACGTCCGGTGGTTTCCGATATCAGACGGCAATTTTCTTGGTGTCTGATGCAAACAAATAGCTGCTCTTGTGTTTGCGGTTTTCGTCCTGGATTCAAAAATAGTCATTCTCAACATTCTATGGTGAATTCCTATTAAATCTTTATTTATTTGTGTCCAGATAATGTTCGTCTGAGTCTTTGCAGCAGTAAATAATGAGCCCAGTGATTTCAAAGAAATCATGCGCATTCCTTCAGGACAATCGTGCCATTTTGCTGTTAGCGTGGGAACGACAGACAGACAGACAGACAGACAGACAGACAGACAGTCGTGTCTCAGCAAAAGCTTTTTGTCATTGCTGCCTCCCTCCAAACTAACTTGTGACCAGCCAACACATGTCCAATTCATACGTACAATATCTGCTTTTTTTGACGCTCGTGTTGTGCAGATCTAAATATTATCACTGCACGACAAACAAATCAAACGAGGGCATCGGTTTGATTTCTCACTGAAGTCAGGGGTTGTTGAATACTTCCTTTTATATACATTGATATTAACTATATTAAGCTAAAACTGCCTGTGGTTCAAGGTTAAGTCACATGTTGCTGATGGTGACGCTTATTGCTGCGAGTGCACTTTAAAAGGTTAAAGGGTGAGTTGCAGATGTTTTTAGAGTGTAAAGTGTTGCTCACACAACTGAAGCCAGTATTGTCAGTATCTTTTGTGCCTCGAGTGCAAAATGACTAAACACCATCACCATCGTTGTGACAAATCCCAGTCTAATTGAAAAAAATCAAAAGCACTCTCTAGTTAACAAATAAGCAAAAGCGTATTAATATCGTTTCACGAACCTGGGTCCCGTGGCAACAACAAAGTTGCTCTTTCTGGGTGTTGGGATGATCGAATCCCCCGGACAAATCACTGCACGCTAACACAGGCCTCATCCATTGGTGTTACCGGCCCGGTGGTTTGCTGGCCTGTGGCGATCGGTTTCGATTACTCAGGCATTAGTTAGAGGGGCAAATCAATGGGATTTAGCAGCCGCGTTGACTCCAGAGCGTCTGCTGCATATGGCGCAGTGCGGGGGCTGGGGGGGGGGGGAGGATGGGATGAGGAAGATGAAGGGTGGAGGGAATAGAAAAGGAAGATAAAGGAGAGAGGTCAAGGAGGATGCAGGGAGAGGAGGAAGGTTGAGGTGAAAGATGGAGGTCAGAAAAAAACGTCCTTGTGGTTTGTCCTTTGCTAATCCGCTGGAGTGCTCGCGCAGACACTCGCAGGCGTGTTATCTGTTGTTTTGTCTACCGGAGCGCAAATTTGTAAATTCTCTTCGTGAGTCGGGCCTCTCAGCATCTTTTTATCTGTGGCCGAGTGACAGGATTCCCCTTTTTTCCCAGAAACAGCTGACCGTGAGACTCGACTCACTCTGTGCTATCGGATCATCGCCGACCCACATTTAGTTTCCTGATTCAGAGTTTTGGGCCAAAGTTGGGACCTCATTAAATTCATGCTTTGAGCTTTCCAGATTACCCGGCACACGTCTCAGATTTTGAAAAAACATCACTGTATCAGCTAGCACGTCCACTTTCTCTTCCTGTCTGTCTTTTGACCTCTCAGATCCAGTCTCAGTGGACCTGGACCAGTATGATGTGGTTTCTCTGACTGATGCCCTCGGAGGTTTCCTGCAGGACCTGCCCGCCCCCATCATCCCCGCCACAGTCTACAGCGAGCTGGTCTACACCGCTCAAGGTACAGTGTGGTGCACTGAAACATACACATGAAGTCATTCCTGGCTAAAAATGTCCCGAACCTCTAGAGGTTTTGACTTATTCACCTCTCAGATTCTTGCCTCCAGAACAAATACATTGAATGTAAATGGATTTTGGTTTGTGGAGCTCTCAGCATTAAAAAATCTTTAAAATATCAACAGCAACGTCTCCCTCCAGGGACAGTGTCCTGGTTACCCTAGATTAGGGCTTCTCAACCTCTCATAGACATAACATAGCAAAATGATAAACATTCGCATCTTAGTTATTATTTTTTTTTCGGGGGAATCTCAGTTATGCACCCCTTGTCTGTAAACCTTTGTCTCAATTTTGTGAAACCTGAATTTGCTACCTGGAATACTCCCAATATACACCGATCAGCCGTCAATCACTTTATGACCACTGACAGGTGACATAAAGAACACTGATTATCTGGTTACCATGGCAGCTGTCGTTGGGGGGATATATGAGGCAGCGAGTGAACATTTTGTTCTCCAAGTTGATGTTGAAGCAGGAAAAATGGGCAGCGGAAGGAGCGACTTTGACAAAGAACCAAACTGTGATGCTGGACGACTGGGTCAGAGCATCTCCAACACTGCAGCTCTTGTGGGGTGTTCTGGTCTGCAGGGGTCAGTAGCTACCAAAAGTGGTCCAAGGAAGGAGAACCGCTGAACCGGAGACAGGGTCATGGGGGGTGAAGGCTGACCCGTGTGGTCCGATCCAACAGAAGAGCTTCTGTAGCTCAAACTGCTCAAATAGTGAATGCTGGATTTGATAGGAAGGTGTCGGAACAGTTTGTTGCACATAGGGACCGCTCAGGGTGCCATGCTGCCTTGAGTGTTAAGGCTGATTGGTGTATACACAAAGCACACACACAGACTGCACACATTCACAAAGGACTTACGTGCACCTAGTGAGGAAACTAAAGATTTTAGAGCTGTGAGATCAGAAAACAGTGAGGTGGAAAGCGGCATGTGGTCAGTGGAGACCTCTCAGAGCTCGGTGCTGCCGACATCTGGGGACGCTTTGATAAAATCTAGCAGTCCTCTAGAAACAGCAGCAACCATAGTCACCACACATGCTTACGCAGCTCAGTGTAACAGACTGCAGCATCGGGGCGACACAGAGGGCCTGCAGCTGCCCAGCGTTCCAGCATGATACACAAACCAAAGCACCGTCCTCCTCCTAACCCTCTAAACGTGCAGGTGTGGATGCAGAGTCCGGGCCTGGTTGCACAGAAATAACATGCTGGTGGTCTGAGTTCATCAGTTAAAAGATAACCATCTCCCTGCCGCTTTACTGGGTTGATTGATTTTATGTTTGATCTATAATACAACCTTGCGGTTTGATGTACAGGTTGCACCGCTTTTGAGTTTACTCACACTCAACCCTGGTCAATGCTGTATTTGTTTCACCTTCTGTGCGTTTGTTTTGCATTTACATTTGTGAATATGTACTCACACAGAGCCCAGGAGGTATGGGGAGGAGCACATTGACATTTTATCTTGAATTTAGTGAACCTAAATGTACTAATTTGGCCTTTTAAAATACTTAGTTTGTTTCCTAAATGTAGCCACTTGTACTCTTAAATTCTTAATTTGTGCCCTGAATAACTAAATTGTCCCCCTCACACACTTGCAGTCAACCATTTACGCTTAATAATGTTATACTGAACTGCGACTGAGCTGAATTGATGTACTTCAAGTTTTGACTGTTTTCTTAATGTTATATAATTATTTTCAGAGAATGATTCCAAGTAATTTGAAGGTTAAGAGTTAAGTCTTTCCTCAGTGTATCGACATATAAAGGTTATCTTAAAATATTACTAATGAAACAACCTTTGATCAAAAATATTCTGCCCTAACAAAGACAGAGACATTCACATTAGACATCAAAGCCTGTTGAATGAGTCATGTGATTAATCCTGACATTCAAAGCAGGTTTGTTGACTCTTGGTGTTCACCCGCCTGTTAAGGCTGCCGTCGAATCCCCAGGACAGAACCTTTTCTTCATTTGTTGCGTTGTTAGCTTGCAAAAAGAAATGTACTCACAAATACAAAGTCTTGTAAAAGACGAGAGGTGCACTTCTGATACAGTACAAGATCAGATGATTGACAGCTATGAACTGCATTAACAGCTGGAGGAGGAAGTAAGGAGGTGCTGCTCACCCAGCCTCCTTTCTCAGCTCCACCCCAGCATTCTGAGGTGTCTCTCTCTCTCTCTCTCTCTCTCTCTCTTGCTCTCTTTCTTTCTTTCTTTCTTCCCCCCCTCCCTCCCTTCCTGTGATAAAGAGTTGCAGTCACTGGAGCCCTGCCTCCGCTCCAGGAAGTGTTTTTCATTCTGCTACAGGTGGGTGGAGAAGAGGGGTTAAAGAAAGAGGAGAGAGGCTGGCAGTGTGAGTTAAACTTTGTTTAGATCAATATTAGAGCTGTTCAGGTGGATTCAACCTTAAAGCTCCAGTTAGCTCAAGATCCAGTCCCCCCTCCCCCCAACTCCTCCCCTCGTCCTGCCTGCCACCCTGGAGCAGCAAGGTTCAGCCGGGTGTGTTGTGTTTGTGTCCCAGGCCCCAGAGGAGCCCCGGGCTGGGCCCCGCCCCTGCGAAGGTGTCCTCCATGTCTGCCTGGAGCGGGTCGGCCAGCTGGAGCTGTGGCTACAGGGAGCCCAAAGGAGCCTGGTAGCCACTGGAGCTGCCGGTGCAACCACCATGCAGTACAGCGTGGAGCAGCAACTCCTCACATGCCAGGTGAGCTCCGCCCACCAGGGGAACAGGTCACGCCCAGGTCAAAAACTGGGTCTCTTCAAACTGGGTTAAATGAGGTCGAAAAGTGAATATTTATAGACATCTAGTCTCACATAGATGTTTTAACTTTGTTTCAGTTAATGTTTGAACTGTTTTCAATAATTCTACAGTATTTACTTATTTTCTGATGGTTTTTTTTCATTTATTCTGCCTTTCTTGATACATTTATACTGTCATTTTAAAATGTTGCTCAATTTTAAGCTACACATCTGGGCATCTTTCAACCTGCAAATGACCAAATCGACTACAGAATCACTGATTCAGAGGAACTAAGAAGTTAAACTAGTTCTTCAAAGCAGCACCGAGATCCAAATCCTGCTCCTGTTGGGCCCGTGCACACGCAGCAGCATCGTCACTGGTCGAGACTTTTTCCAAATTCTCGCTGCTTATTTCAGATGTTGCGTCTCAGCTCGGCACAGACGCAAAGTTAAGAAAGCAGGAGTCAAAGTTCATCGGCTGGGAATGTGAAGTCAGTTAAAGTTGAATTTGTTGTCAGCTTCCTGCTGCAGCTGGATGTTATAGATTGACTCATAGGTCGGTGATCTGTTTGTTTTACTGTCTCATTGCTGACAAGCCACTCACGGCCGTAAACACAAGTGTCACACGGATATATTTGGGCTGTGTGCTTCCTGATTGCTCAGCGGGGCGAAGCACTCCACCAGCATTACCTGTGTAAAGACTCTCAAGCCAAACATGAGCTCCGTGTGCTGGACTTCATTAGATCCGTTTGTGGCTCTGAGAGATGAGATGAGAGCCTGTGATCACAACACGGCAGCTGGAAATGTTAAAGGCACAGACAAATTAATTCTCAGATGGAAGAATACTCTGATTCCTTCCTGAAATATAATGATTTATTCGTAATTTCAAACAGAATATGGACATAAGTGGCTAATTTAAATATTCTCATTTAGAAATGTTTATAAATTCAAAATGAATGAGTCCGTTTATAAACTGTCAATAGTCATTCGTTACTTCAGGGCTACCGTCCAGACTCCGTACAATACAACAAAATATTTCCCTACAGATTTTAGTTTTTTATATTGCTGTTGCTTCCATTAAATAGAGTCAGCATGAATTTAAAAAAAAAACCCATAAAATTATAGACATTGGGTGAAAACACTGCTATGTTGTGGGCTTTCGTGCTTTCATATCAGCTGACCAATTACATGCTGTTGTACAACTCATCCCTATGTTATGAGCTTGTGGATCTAAAATGGGAATTTACATAGTTACTCTAACTATCCAGTTGCATATGGTGAAATAAAAGCACAAAATATTGTGCTCTGACATGTAGTGGAGGAAAAGGACATGTTTCACAAAATGGAAATACTCACGGAGAGCACAAGTACCTCAAAATGGTACTTAAAAGTTCTGTACTTAAGTAGAAACTTGTAAAATGTGAATATTTGACATCTGTATGATTCAGTCTGTGGTATAATAGTTTTCAGTCAGTAGAGTCACGCCCTCCCAGTATTCACTCCTCGCTGACCCCGACAGTGTAACTCGAGCCGCCATTAAAGTTTCAGAGGTGAAACATCCCACAGTCACACGGCACATTGAAAGAAACTTTGTGCAAACAAACGGTAACCGATGAGAAATTTTCTGAAGATCCTCGTTCACAGAGCCGCTTCATCCATGACCCAGATCGAACTTATTATTATTCTCAAATGGCATCATAACCTTAATCTGTTTAATCTGTACATGTTGTCTGTGACGCAAAAGAGTTGGCAGGAAATTCGGTGATGGAGACTGTAAAGATGCAATAAAGCAGTCACAAACAAAAGTCAAAGCAAAATCACCGCTTAGCATCCGCTTGAAGTGGAAGCACTGAATGAGTGTCAGATAGTGGGCCACTGAAAGGAGTGTTAGATGTAGTTTAAGCACAGAGGACCTTTAGAGTATGCAGGGTAATTACTGAAGGGAGTGTAAGAGCTGAGTGAATTTGAAGTGTCAGTGGGAGTGAAAGTGCTAAAAGGGAGTTTAAATGGAGCACTGAAAGGAGTTTAAAGTGTAATCAGTGAACAAAGTTGAGGAGTGGACGCACTGAATGAGGTTGACGTGTCAGTTGGAGTGTAACCACTGATTGTAATGCAATTGATTGTAATGACTGACTGGTGTGCTGGCTTGCAAACTAAGTAACTAGTTAATAAATGAAACGTACAGTGAAAGAAAAAGCCACGTTCTGCCCTGCGTATGCTCAGCACATAGTGTACATTCGTGTGTGTGTGTGTGTGTGTGTGTGTGTTAATGTGTAGGAGATGTTCCTGGAGATCGAGCAGAACGTTGCCAGCCTGTCGGCCCTCGGCCAGGCTGCTGACCAGCAGCGGCGGGGTGAACTGGGCGCTGTGGGCTCCCAGCAGGAAGTGGCTGAGCTGCTCTCCTCCAAACTGGAGCTCCTCAAGGCCAACCTGGTCCGCTTCCAACAGCTGCTGCAGGACAGACGTGGAGAGGAGAGGACCGTCGCCCACGAAGAGCCTCGGGAACAGGTGATTACAGTCGGTGAAGTGTGATAGAAGCATCTAAAGCTTAAGACTTCATCAGTCAGAATCAGCAGGCTCGGGATTACTGTGTCCGTCTATCAGCACCAACATTTTAACATTTTTGTGGATATGTGTGACGTTTGGATGTGCAAGTTCACTCTTCTTGTCAAACTAAAACCATGAAAAGTGGTTTGACCAGTGTCTGAAATAACATGGTAAAAGTACAAATATTAAAATATGTCAAGTCAGTAAATTTTATGATACATTAATTATGTTTCTTTTTTTATTTGGGTAATCTTACATAAGAAACACAAGGTCAACTTCTTATGATCCATCTGGTTGTTTGACTATTTCCTCTCTCATTTTTAAGTTTAAAAGGATGTTGAGGCGGATGTTTCTGCACATGTGGCAAAGTCTCTGATAATAATGAACAAGTTTGCAAATAAACCATTACAGGCTCACGAGCACCTTGGTAGTGGTTTCACACTCAGCGTGGCAGCAGGTCTGTTTACCAAGACCAAGGCCGGGCCTGTCGCTGTCTTAGTCACGTTTTGTTGTTCTGGGTTTAAGCAGGCCTAAACTTTAGAGATGAACGTTTTTGCTTTCAAGTCTCATGTCAAGTCAGGTCTGGGAGGAGTCCAAGTCTCAAGTCCACAGCTCTGGTGGGAGAAAAGACAATGACGATGGGAAGTATTAAAGGCCATAACATATCTGTTTCTCCTCAGAAGTCGGCACCTCAGCCAGTGCGCCACCTGGAGTCTAAGTTGAAGCGCAGCAGCAGCGCTCAGGAGATGTTCTCCTCACCGAGGAACAAGCTGCTCCGACAGAGCAGCCTGCAACAGCAAAAGGTACTGGACTCCACGGACTGCTTAGCTGTGAGATTCCAAGGGTTACCAATACTCTGAGACTGAAGTCAGTGTTCATACGTCACTGTTGTCAGGCCCTTTCAAGCTTTATTAGATCGCCATGAGATGCTAAATCTCTCCACTGACACCCAGAACACGTCAGATTTTAAAGTCCGAACATATCAAAGTGTTCCGTGTGTTTAACTTGTTGTTTGCTGTGCAGGAGTTGGAGCAGGAGCTGACGGAGCAGAGAGGACTGACTCAGGCCATCGCCAGGCAGGGCAGCAGAGCTCGCCTCCACAGCCAGGAAGCAGAGGACCACCGCCAGCCGTCACCACGGTAACACACTGTCTCATTTCTCTGTTGTATTATTAAGATAATATTAACTATATATTACAGGATATATTTTGTGTTTTTTTTAGTTCCAGTGTGATTTTCCCTTCACAGTAATACATCTTTATTTTATCAAGTCAATTTTTCAAGAAATGAGTATCGGTATAACACAACCGGACAGAATAAGGCTGCAGTAAAAGTAAGAAAAGAAATACAAAATATAAGAAGAAGAATGTTGTCTCAGAAATAAAATGTGTTAGAAAATGTGTCTTTTCTTAAAATGTGTCTTACGCACATCTTAGATATGTAAGACACAGTGATGTGATTATTTATCCTCTAACGTATTTTAACTTCTCAGATTGTGTGATTTCACTTATCCAATCAATGCAACCAGATTTTAAGATTCATTTAGCAATTTACAAAAACAAATAGGCCTAAGATTCAAACAGATACCTCCAGCCCACCATCAATCACAGGCAGGAAGGAAGAGAGACAGAATTAAAGAAAGGAAGAAGGGAAGACAGGATGAAAGAAAGACAGGAAGACAGAATTAAAGGAAGGAAGACAGGAAGATGAAGTGAAAGGAGGTGTTAATGTTCAGCCTCTCCTGCCCCTGCAGCTGGCCTCCTGCTGAGGAGCCCTCTGCTCAGAAGAAGTGGGATCGCCTTCACAGTCGGCTGCTGGCTCTGGAGGACAGCTGGCTGCCTCCTCCCTCTGAGGTGAGGCCTCCATCTGGAGGGCTGGAGTGCTGGATTATTACCTGGCAAATACAAAAAGAAAAGGAAAATTGGTGTTCTCGTCACGCTTGATTATCACCTTCTTTGGGAAGAAGGCACTTTGTTGCCTCCTTGGCGTTATGGGGGCTCCTGCAGGGTTTGATGAGAGTCGCATGAGCCTCCGACTTCTGATGTTTTTCTCTCTCCCTCTCTCTGAAGGTGACAGACTCATCTTTCAGGCGTAGTGATGGAACAGCAGGATGTGTGATTGACGCGCAAACCCTGAAAGACCTCCAATCCCACATCAGCCACCTGAGAGCGCTGGGACACTCTGCCGCAGAGATCCAGAATCAGGTGCGGAGTCCTCATCGCGGGTGTTTATCCGAGAATACGTATGTTGTTGCGTGTGACCCCTGGACAGTTTGCTGGTTTCATATTCACGGTGCCCAACCTGCAGGTCAGGAAAGCAGGAGCACATTTCCACCTGACTGAACAAACACTTGCATAGCATTTGACTTTGTCTCCCGTCTCAGTTTGACCATCCTCTCCGACCACAGGCCTCCCACCAGACGCTGGACGAGTGTCTGTTTCATGTGCTGCATGGAGCGTCCCTGTCCCTGTCCTCCATCAGCGGCCTGCTGCACTGTCCCGCTGCGACGACACGTGATGAAGACGCACAGCTGAGGCTGCTGCAGCTGCAGGTGGGACTCACCGCCTGACTGAGCATTTTGACTTGGTTTAAAAAGGACGTGCGACAGGAGCAGACGTGTAACTAACATTAACGTTGTCTTTTTTTTTTTTTATTAAACAAAGTCTTCATTTAAAAGGAAAATATTTCCTATGGAACTATTCGGTGGCACTCAAATTTAAATTTGTATTGTACCCGTGAAGCTCTTCCAGTGGCGGAACACTCAGATCTCCAAACTCTCCAAAACCACCCTCTACATTTCTGTACCAGCTCACTGATTATGATTCAGCTCACTCTAAACGGGACGAAATTCCTTTTCAGAGTCTGTCGGCAGAGCTGGCTACCCTTGGCAGTGAGCTAGCGTCTCAGGGGTCAAAGGTCAGCCGTGTCCTGCGGTCAGAGTGTGGTCAGCAGGGTGTGGAGGGTCTCTGCAGAGTCCTTGCTGTGGTCCAGGCTGCACTGAGCAGCCGTGAGCAGCAGCTCCGAGACCTGCAGGTCAGATATCCTCACCGACTCTTATTAACTGCGATCCGCCCTGGAATATGTCAATAACTACACATGTAATATTAGTGTTTATTAGTCGCTGTATCATCATTTCTGCAGCAACTCACCTCCTCTGTCTTTATACTTGCCTTTTCTAACGTATTTATAACAAGTATAATTTCTTAAATGCTGTCTTAAACTGCATACAACCTTTTCCTGTTTGTTGACAATAAAACCCCTGTTGTTTACTGCAGAACCAGCGTCTGTTTAAGCAGCAGATTCAACTAAATGAGTTGCATGCAGCCTTTACTTCTAACCAGCCGGCTGTTCACCAAATAATCGCTGAGTTCAATGGAACCCTGGACCCTAACAAACAACTGCAGGTACTGTTTCCATACAGGTATTTAACTTTAACAAGCTACTCGGGATCAGAGTGGTTGGAGTGAACTGTTGCTGATATTTGGTGGTTTTAGAGCGGAAACAATTAATCAAATCCACAGAAAACATATCTATTTTTGCTAATTCTCCGGTTCCAGCTCCTCGTATGTGAGAACTGTTCTGCTTTTCTGCGTTTCATGTCATTGAAACTGAATATGTTTGGCTTCGGGACGGTTGGTCAGATAAAAGACATATGAAGATGTGAAGGTGATGGACATGCTTCACTGTTTTCTGGCCATCAATAATAAAGATAATTCTTAGTTGCAGCCATCTATGGGTTTTATTTTTCAGCCTACCGAAATGGTGTGTCAAAAGTTTACAATCCAATAACCGAAAAGCAACAAAACTCAGACTTGTCACTTAAAAAGGTCCAAGGTCGGAAACATGAGCCACCTTTTTTTACTTTACTTTTGTTGTAACTGGATAAAAACTATGAGCCACATTTTGCTGAAGTGGTTCTGGGTTTAAACTACAGAAAACCATAAATAAGAAAGCAACAAGAACAGAGAGTGTTGTGAGGTAAATACCAAACTGTAGTTCATCTACCAGCTTTTGTTATTTTTGTGTCATTGACATAACTGAGAAAACAGTTCACTGTTGGGTAGAGATGAACAGAGGGTGTAACTTCACCCAGAAGGCTTTCGTGGTGTTGGCATGAGATGTAATGACTAAACAACTAAAAGTAAATGTGTTCAGACGAGTGACTTGACTGTCCATCAGTCAACATGCAGTGCTAAAGCTGTTTCTTGTCACAGTGTACATGTGCTCATTTTGCAGGCTGCGGTTCAGATGCAGGAGTCCCTGCAGCAGCAGGTGGAGCAGGTGAGCTCCCTGCTGGAGGAGGCTGACCGACACAAGCTGCCTGCCTCTCTCGTTCACCAGGCCGCACAGCTGCAGGTATGCCAGCTGACATTTGGGAAGCTTACCCCCTAAAGATTATACCGAATAGGTGATAATTCAGCGTATCTAAATCTCGAAACTGTCGGCTCCCTTCCATGTGCAGGGTGAGCTGGACAGCGCCGTGGGTGGTGTTGGCTCCCGCTGTGAGGAGCTGAAGGGCAGCGTGGAGCTGCAGCAGCAGCATGAGCGGCTGGTCCACAGCCTGGAGGAGCTGCTCGCCCTGGGCCCTGAACGCCTCGCTCGGCAGGCTGACATGGAGCTCCACAGCAGAGCTCAGCTGCAGCAGCAGTGCAGCAGTCACACGGTCAGTCTGTAGAGAAAACGCAGGTTGGAGTTCTTTGGTATCTAAAAATACATCTTCAACATTACATACCCTTTCTATTATCAGAGGTTCTTCCAGTTTCTGGGCCATCATTTTAGGATCCTGCAGCACCTGACCCAGAGAGTCCCAGACAGTGCCCTCCAGAGGTGGGAGGGTGTACTGATGGGCCTGCAGGGTGAGGTGGCCCGACTGCAGCAGCAGGGACTGGAGACGGGGACCAGGATGCAGGAAACGTTACAGGTAGTGCGTGGAACGCCGTTTTATTTATTTGCAGTGTAAGAAATAAATCACCTGTTTTTCCAAATGAATTTGGAACTTTTTGAGATATGTTGCACACAGTTTAAGCTGAATCTGAATTTTGTAACAGGCAGCGCTAATTACAACCGTCAGGAACTAGAAGAATCATCAAAAACAATCGTCGATTTTAATAAGAAGCGACATCTCTTCTGACCTTCTCTCTCAGATCTGGTCCCAGTGGGAGGAGGACAGCGCCTGGGCAGACTCCCTGCTGAGAGGCATTGAGACTTCATTTCCCAAGATGCACGAGGTGGTTGATTGTGAGGAGGCGATATCACAGAAGCTCTCTGTCTACCAGGTAATTTTTATTAATACGTGCGTCCTGTCTGACCATCAGGGGAAAATACTGATTTACCAACAGGCGGCCGACCGGGGGGACAGGGCGCATTTTGCAATGTTCCGTTCTGTTCATTTGGAGGCTATTGGGCGTGCTCTCCATGCTGTACTCTGTGCATGGCACTCAAAACCTAATTGGCTCAATTAAATAAAAGCGAATGGGTTGTTTTCTTCAGGAGCACATGATGTTCCTTGACTTTGATTTGAGTTATTAGCCGAGCGGAGACCTCCAACTAGAATGCATTTTGGTTATATATTCCCCATTTCTCTGCTGTGGGATTGGAAATGTGTCTCTTATTCATCTGAAATGGACTGTGTAGGCGGGGGCGTTGAGGGATGGAGGCTCTGACAGCAGCCATTTCAAGACATCTCACACTCAGCCTGTCACGTTTTACATTACCAGGCTCAACATTCATGCCTCTCAGCTGGACCACATCAACTCTGGCTGTACTTTGAGCGTAGAGCTAATGCTCAGCCTAAGATGTCATCGTTTGCATGCAGCATGGTCAGCAAGTTAGCAAGTGTAACGCATTTGCATAACTGTTAAAAGCGTAGTATGGGAAATATTCACAATCCACCCACATGTGATGCGTATGCATCCCCTGGAATTCACTGCTGCCTGTCGTTGCACTGAACTTCCCGTAAAAAAACAACAAATTGGTGTTTTTACATTTGTGCCTGTGCACAGATTAAGCAAACAAGGTGCTAATTACAGCAGCACACGTCACAGGAGGTGGAAGGTGTATTCTTCTTACTTTGGACAGAGCCAGGCTAGCTATTTAAAGTAAAGATGCAGAGAAGAAGAAAAAAAAAATCCATGTATGTATTGTGTATATACTGTATGTCTGTGTATAAAATAAATAGAAGTAAACCTTCATTAGCCTGACGCTGCTGAATTCACTGACTGGTAGCATTAGCAAGCTAACAGTTTAGCATATTAAGTTTAGCATTGAGCTCAAAATACAAAGTTCAAAGCAGCAGAGTCTGAAATTTCTTCTAAAATGGCATGTTTGGAGTTTGGACGAGACGCGGTGATATTTTGAAAAGCTTTCTGTGCTTTTGTGCAGTGATTTTATATGTATAGCTTGTAACATGCGTTCATGTCGGATACATTTTCTCAGTGTGCGCTGTCGTGGACGAAAGTGTGACAAAGTCTTTGTCTGTCTGACAGGAGCTGCGTGGCGTCCTGGACGGGAACAAGGCGCGGTTCAGTCGGATGCTGGAGGCGGGGCTCCGGCTGCAGGTGCTGGGCTGTAGAGGAGTGGGCGTGTCCACCAGCGAGCTGGAGGCGCGCTGGACGGCCCTGCACAAGAAGGTGGAGCACAAACGCATAAACGCAGACAGGAACAGGAAGCTGAGGAGCAGGTGAGAGGCGGGAAAGACTTTTTCACTGCAATGTTAAATGTTAAACGTATCAAATGTCTTTAAAGGGCTTTAGATGTTGAAATTAAATTCTTCCCAATATCATTGACTGGTAGAAATCCCCCTTCCTTTAATCATGGCATAGTTGTTTTTTTGTGATGTGGGATATAATGTGATCAAACATAATAATAAAATAGTCAACGTAAATTATTTTTAATAATAAAATGTGCTCTGCATCTAATAAGAAGCAGCTTTATATTATATAGCTTTATATAGCTACATATTAGTGTAAAAAAAAAAATCTATATGTGATGAAATTTGCTTTAAATTAAACTGATTCCGATGAAGCTGTATTCTGGTAGATTTGTTCATCAAACTTTCCTGTTTTCCATGAATGAACAGGTTTCTTCGTGACTCTGCTGAACTGACTGACTGGATGGGCGGGGCCAGAGAGATGATTGACAAATGGAGCCGGCTCTCCATCTCAGCCAATGATGAGATGGATGTTGAACAGCGGCGTGACCACTTCCTCCAGTTTTTGGTGAGTAGGAGTTGCAGACACAAAACTACTACTAAACTACGCCACTGAGAAAATAAATCATTTACAACTCCACAAATTCCAAAACACAACTTTTCCTTTTATTTTTCAATAAATAAATCTTTTATGTTATAATCATAAAGGCTTGTGCACATTGTTGGCCTTCAGATTAACGAAGTGTGTCCAAATTGAATAGAATCAGAGCAGTGAGACCAACAGTATGATGTCATTTTTGTGATTGTGGAGACCAGAATATAACAGAACAGTTCTATTTTAGGCTTTGACCAAAGAGCTGGAGGCCAAATCTGGACTGAAGGTGGCAGCACTCGCTGCTGGAACCCAGCTAGTCCAGCTGAGGGAAGCAGATGGAGACCCAGATAGAACTCTAGAGGACACGGAGACGTCACTGTCTCAGACTTCGGAACTGGACCTCTGCTCTGTCCAGTCCCAGCTCAGACAGATAGAGCTGGACTGGTCCGGCGTGTTGTCCGATGTTCCTGCCGTTCAGCAGGTTCTGCATCAGGTGAGGAGGTTCCACCTCACCTAGTTTGTGGCTCTGGACGAATTCTAATGACTTTGGTGATGCCCGTGCTCACCCAGCTATTGGATGGATTGCCTTAAATTTGGTTCAGACATTCATGTTCTCCTCAGGATGAATTGTAATAACTATGATCCCCTGACTTTTCATCTAGCGCCATCATGAGGTCAAACTCCAGTTTGTCCAATACTTTAGTTTATGACCAAATACCGGCAAAGAATAATGACATTCCCATCAGCCTCAGCTGTACTTTGTCTTAGCGCTCATTAGCAAATGTTAGCATGCTAACATGCTAAACTAAGCTGGTGAACATGGTAAACATTATACCTGCTAAACATCAACATGCTAACATCGTTGTCTTCTTCAAACATACTTTTATCGGAGCGCCTTCCCTGATTTTAGTTTTAATTTTATTCCTTTGAATTCTTTTATCTCCTTAAAAATGTTTTCATTTTCTATCGGTATCTTTCTTCTTGATTTTAGGACTTTTTGTGATTTTGAAAAGTGCTCTATAAATAAGATTGCATGCTAGCATGCTGCCGTTAGCACCGCTGTCCCTACGTACACCCTCAAACGCTCTCACTCTTCTTATTGTGTTTATTCTTTTTTATGAATTCATTTTGGGTTAAGAACGCGACCACGACCGCAGTGTCCCAAGTGAAGTTGCTAAAATGCTAAAGTGGCGAAAATTCTAAAAACAGGATCACAAGCATCCGGCCCTGGTTTCCACGGTGACTGTGGTCACAATAACGAGAGGAATGGAGGGTTTTTGTCCTTTATGTGTTTATAAATGTCAAACCTTTCCACCTAAATCCTCGTCTGCGTGTCCACATGTACAGTACAGAGCAGTTTGGTATTTCATAAAGCCGTGCCGCAGTCTTCCTGTCACCAATTAGTTTTAAACATCCCCGCTGTGCAGCACAATGCCATCCTGAGGACTCTTTTGCCCTTATTGGTGTGAAACCATTCTCCTCTTCATCCATCCGTCTGTCTGGATCTGCTTTTCTCTGCTCGCCTCTCGGGTCCAATCTCGCTCCTCTTCTTCTGCCTTTCTGTCCCGTCTCCCCAGCTTCTCAGCTCTCTTCCTGCTGTTCTTATTATTTTCTGTTCCTCACTTTCCTCGTCCTCACCTCAGTGTTTTTTTTTTTGTCTACTCTTTTTATTCATAGTCTTTTCTCTGCCCTCCCTCTGCTTTTTTGCCCTCTCACTCACCTCCTCTTCATCAACAGGTTCAAGTTCAGATTTACTTTTAAAGCTTATTTCAGATACATGCATCATCTCGAACGTCTTTCACAAATGATCACGTAAAGACACATTTAAAACAAAGACAAACAATGTGTGAAGGTTATTGTCACTGAAACACTGGGCCAGATCACCTGAGATGTGTGCAGGCTCACTGACATTTACAGCCTGACAACAGCGTCAAAAAAGACTGATGTCACTCCCTCCTCCTCAGCGATGGATGAAGACGCTGACCCAGCGGGGGTCACTGCTGGAGCTGCAGGCCTGGCTGGAAGCTACTGAGTCCCAGCTGGAGGAGCAGCGCAGCAGAATCAACCGAACCTCCTCCACTATCACCGATCTGCATCAGCTCCTGAAATACTGCAAGGTAGAAATGGACTACCACCGATATTCTGAACTAAAGTATTTTCAGCCAGTGGTGGGAGCTTTTTGGTGCATTCTTTTCTGAAGTGCGATCTCAAGGTTGTGGTAGAAGCTTGTCTGGCTGACTTTCTCTCTCCATCCATGAAATCTTTCTCAGGAGTGCCGGGCGGAGGTGCTGGCCCACCAGGCCACGCTGGACTGTGTGAACCAGCCGTTGCAGACGTGCAGTACCGAGGAGGGCCAGAGGAGGCGCTATGAACACAACCAGTTTGCAGAGGAGCAGGGCCGTCTCAACCATCGGTGGATCAGTTTGCAGGAAACCCTCAACTCTCAGGTCAGAAAGCAAACATCAAGCTGTGACCCAACGGTTCCAAATCAAGGTCTACTTACTACGGTAGCTTTTCTGGAACTTTCACCAGTAGGTGGAGTTTGCTCAGTTTTCATGGAGATGGAGCTGTTGACATGCAAGAGCAGTGGACAATATTGGGACCTACAGCAATTGTTCTATAATACTAAACATGTGACTTTTCACCACCAAACTTAATGCAGTTTTCACTTGATTTGGATCGGCTCTATATTTTTATCTTGTTCATAAATAAAGCTGAACAAGACCTAATGATTTTGGCCAGAATATCAAGGTCTTTCTCCTTAAAGTCCTTGCCACTCAGAAGAAATGTGCCTGACCTGCTTCTGCTGCTGTTGTTGTTTTTGGTGTTCAGATCCAGGAGGTGGAGGAGGAGCTCAGGAGCCGGGTGGAGCGAGAGGCCCGATTGCAGCATGTCAACAGCTGGATCGCAGATCAGAGCCTCTGGATCGGCTCAGCTCAGGCACCCAGCAGCCAGATGGAGCTGCAGAGGAGCATCAACACCTGCCAGGTCCGAGGTCACATCTGTACTCTGAGATCTGTCCGATCAATGAGAACACCTGTTCCAAATGTGCTTTTTCAGTACTGCAGTCGTGAAGAGTCATATTCTAAGTTCTGCACACACATTTGAAAGGTTTTCATGTCGTTGTTGTGTGTTTGCGTGTGTCAGGATCTGGAGGAGAAGATCAGGCAGAGGTCTGCTGCTCTTCAGGAGTTGAGAGACAAACTTGACGTTGGAGGGGAAGACAGCAGCTGTGATTTCATCTCTCAGACAGATCAGTCCATCCGGGCTTGTGCAGCTCTCGCTCAACAGGTGAGTGACGCTCAGGAAAAAGTAGAACTTGAATGCTTTGATGAAAGCGACGTGTTTTAATGTACGTTCTTGTTGTTTGTGGCCGGCCACAACCGCGAGCGACAAACACAAAAAACTGAAACACGACATCAAAAATGAAATGCATCATTTATTCATACTTTTATAAAACTGCAGGGCTTTGGTTTTTAGGAAAGGTGTGAGGTCTCGTCTGCCAGCGAGTGTAAAAGACTTGATCCCGTCTGTCCTTTAACAGAATGAATCAGTGAAACAGAGGCTGATTTGGGCCCAGCAGCTGTGGGATTGTGTGGAGGAGCGATTGAAGCAGATGATGCTGAAAACCGCAAGAACATCTCAGACCCTTGATTATCACAGCAGCCCTCAGCTCTGCCTGCAGGCACACAGGGATCTCCATGAAACGCTGCAGGTAGGACCGGTGCACCTCTATATGTATATACTAAATGATTGATATTAAGGTTTCTGGTTTGGATATTATACCTGTGGTGGCTGACGGAGGCGTTTGTCATGTTGGAAGCAGCTCCTTCATGAGGAGACGGAAGCTTCAGAGGCAGCGTGGGACGAACTGAGTCAAACCGTCTCCTCCCTCAGAGACATCATCAGTCCTGCTGCTGCCGCCCTCCTCACGGAGCAGCTGGACAGACAGAGACACAGGTGAGACAGACTGCAGGCAGCCACATACACACACAAAGAAAACACAGTCACTCGTCAATCAACGACTCCTCCTCCCGTCCTCCAGTTGGACTGTGGTGTCTGGAGCGTTGGACCAGCAGCTCCAGGGCAGCCGGGGCATCCTGCAGGCCTGGGAGGTCTACGCCCGGCAGGCTGCGTCTTTCTCCCAGCGGCTGCAGACGCTGAAGAGTGACGTCACGGCTGCCCTGAGTGCAGCGCCCGCAGACGATAGCACCATGGAGCAGGTCGCTGGGAAGATACACGATGTTCAGGTGAGGAAAACAAACAACAGCCCAGCGTTAGCTTTGAATTCCATTTCTGTTCTTATGCTCCTTTACTTCCCCGAGTCCTCGAGCTGTTTGGCTTTGTCTTTTGATTTCTCACCAGCTCTGTTGCTTCAGCTGGCAAAGATGAATTAAATAAATAAACCCAGACCTTCCAGTTGCAGAAGCAGCTCACTCGTCACTACGTTAACATGTTTAGAAACTTTCCAGCACGCTTACTTCTATACCTAAATCTGTATCCTTGCTCGCTCCCCGTCCACCTCTGCTCCAGAGTCTCCTGGAGAGGACAGGCACTTTGCAGTCTGACCTGGAGGGGGTGCTGGAGGCCTCTAAGGACTTGATTGGCTACCTGGAACCTTCAGCTGCCAGCCTGGTCCAATCAGAGAGCCGGTTGTTGTCACGTGGTGTTCAGCAGCTCAGCCAGGAGGGGACAGGGGAGCTGGGTCGGCTGCAGGTACACCTTCAGGAATGAATGAGTCTGTTTTAAGTCAGACTGGACCTGTTCTGTCACACAGAGATGATGAAGGTGAAGGTTTGAGATGTTTGACTTGAGGACAGTGTTCAATATGAGCCGTCAGGTAAACAAACCGCCTCAGCTGCTGCATCAAACCTAAATTTAAGCATTTCCTGTAACCTGCTGCTGTTTGTTTTGCTCTGTAACAATTCATAACTGATATTTTATTGCTTATCCAAAAGGATTCTATTTACATTATCATTACTTCATTGTTCATAAGGTGTCAAGTCAAACACAAGCTCGATTTCTTGTTGGGTTTTTTTTAGGCTCTAGTACACATATTAGGACATGCTCCGTACATCACATGTGCATCACAGATGGCCGAGTGTCATGTTTGTGTCACGCAGGAGGAGCTGGAGCGGCTGCAGGAGTTTGCAGACGTCCTGGAGTGTCTGGAGAGAAACCTGGATCTTTGGCAGGAGCGTCTGCAGAAAGCGGCTCAGACCGCAGACCAGGTGAGACCGCGTGAATGGAGTTTATGGATGATTATAGTGCTGCTTCTTCTTCTTCTCTGTTTTCTTTTAGAGTAATCCACTGAACAAGAGACTTTTAAGTTGAAATATATGTAGAAGGGATTGTTTTCTTTGGACAAGGTGGAAATGAACAAAATAAATTAGGTTTTTGCTAAGATTCTTCTCAACTTGCTTCAATATTCTTCTAGAAACAAGTGTTGTTTTTCATGATTCGAGTGTCTTAGTCTGCCTTGTATCAAGATACTAAGTGACCATTTCTTTAAACCTTTGTCACACCAACTCACCACGAAGTTCACCTTGTAGCTGTTCTGGAGCTTTTGATCATATCACATGATCCTGCAGAGCAGATGGGGTTTGTTCAGTTGTCATTGCGGTGAGATTCTTTTGAACATTGCTGTTTTGAAGTTCAGGACCAAACTTTCAATCTCAAATTTCTGTTTAAGTTGATTTGTATTAATCGCAGGCTGAAATAATCGCACTCACTAACAGACCTAAAGATCAATGGCGGTTTTTTATTTGCAGGACGTTATGTAAAAGCTTGATACTAACGTAAGGACGTCATGGATCTCTAAGCGCACTTTAGGCCAATAATAAGGAGTTTGTCTCCATCCCTCCTCCAAGAGTCAAGACATTTAAAAAGAAGACAGCTCAAAGTAACAGAGGACTAAATGGGGACAGAACATGTGCAGCATGCAGTGTTCGGGTCCTCGGCCGTGATCTCACGCGTGCAGCAGTCCAGACCGTCCTGTTGTGATCTGAGATGCCACCATATGTTTCCAGTCTGGCCTGGTGGAGCTGAGCGGCCTGTCTGCTGACCTGGACGTGCTGAATGAGCTGAGCCGCAGCCTGACGCTGGGCGACGCTGCAGCACGCCGCCTGCAATGCCTCAACCGCCGCTGGGCTGACGCCTCTGCCGGAGCTGAGGAGGCCTGCAGGTCAGCGAGTTTAATCTGTAAAACATCTACATTTTCACAGCAGTCCAAAACACAAAGATGTTAATTTTAAGATGACATGAACCAGAGAAAAGCAGCAAAGGCTCGCGTTTGAGAAGCGCAAAGCAGAGAATGTTTTGCGTTTTTGCTCCTTAATTGATCTGATCATTTTCTGTTGAGCTAATTGTTAATAGATAAAATTGATCTGTGACAATTGTGACTGTTTTCAGTTTTGCTTCTCTGGTTCCAGCACCTCAAATGTGAATATTTGCTGCTTTCCTTTTGTCGTCTGTGTTTGTAAACTGGATGCCTTTGGGTTTTGGACTGTTGGTCGGACAAAACAAGACATTTTAAGATGTCACCTTTTGGTTCTGGAAAACTGTGACATTTTCTGACTATTTATAGAACAAACAATGAATAAATGACTCGAGAAAATAACTGACAGATTAATTGATAATGAAGATATAACGTAATCACCTCTATTTCCTAAAAAATACATGTCATTTACTGGCATAAAATCAGGTGACGAAACTATTTCTCACTGTAAGATACCTTTCATAAGCTATTCTGGACTTTTCTCTCACATCACAGATAGAACTTCAGTTACCCAGTACGCATTACAAATACGTTGTATTTTTAAGAAACACTGATTTATATCTTTACGTTTTAGTTGAAAGAATCTAATTCAAATGTAGAAAAATATATATTATAAAATAATTGATTTTGCACATTTTCTGCCAATTGAAGAATCAATGTGTCACCTACTGTACAGGATGAAGGTAAAACAGGGATCTTGATCAGTGACGGCGGTTTCATGATTACTTACCCTCGTGAGAAACAGCGGATTTTAGTTTTTGTTGCTTGGGTGTGCAGTGAGCTGCAGACGGAGGCGCTGAGGCGACAGAGCTTCGAGCAGACGTGTGCGAGCTGGATGTCTTTCCTGCAGAGGATGGAGGACAGTCTGGCTGTAGACGTGGCCGGCTCGTACGTCGGCCTCAGACAGCAGCTCTGCACGCACAAGGTATCGCACGTGATTTAACAGACCTAACAGAACCACTGCAGGTCCAGAGGTGTAATCCTGAGCTCTCCTGGTGTTTCAGCGCTTTCAGGCAGAGCTGTTGATTGGCCACCAGATCCTTCATTCAGTTGTCAGTGAAGCTCTTCGTCTGCTGCAGAGAGGAGAGGTGGAGGACAGGTAAGAAGATCTGTAAAGCAACACACAGCCTTGGTTTGGTATTGGTAGGTGACAAGTTAAAACGTTTTCACGATAACACGTTTTTGTCATTCTGAATCCAAAGAGCCAAAACGTTTGAGAAAAAAAGAGCAGACAACGGTCGGTCTGCTCTTTTTTTTTTCTCAAAAGGTTTTGGTTTGATACGTTGCTTAAACTTTTGAATCTATTTATGATCAAGTTAGCGTTATTCATTAATGACTTGTAAAACAGTTTGTCTGCTAGCTGGGCAAGTACACAATATGGCATGCATTTACATTAGTTGCATGTTTTGACTTGATCAACTTTATGACCCTAGTTACCTTTGACCTTTGACCTTTATCCACAGTGTTCTGGTTTTGTCAGCTAAGTTTTTTTTTTTGGTAGAAAATAACAGTAATTTGTGCCTTTTGAGTTATTTTAGATGGAAAATAAGTGTGTTAATGTATCCAGGAGTGACTTCATCCTGAAGCTTTCCCAGCTCCGGGAGCTCTGGCAGGGGGCGGTGCAGCGGGCGGCCCAGCGGCGCTCCCTGGTGGAGGGGCTGGTGAAGCACTGGCACCTGTACAGTCGCAGCCTGCGGAAGCTGCAGCGGTTCCTTTCGGACACACGGACCCTCCTCCCACCTGCCGGCCCAGTCCGCTGCAGCCTGCAACAGCTGCGACGCTCCCTCCAGGACCTCCAGGTGAGACGGACAGCGACAGGACGGGAATATCCCGGAATTTAGAGTAAATTCCAAACGGGGAATATAAAATGTTCTAAATTTTGTGGTGGAGTAGTCACTTTGCACGGACATAAAATCTCATTGCATTAGATAATATATTATTATTATATTACTTGAAGAACGTTGACTGAAGGTTATTTTGCACCTCTGTCCCAAATTTAAAAATACTTTTCAGGCCTTAAACAAAGCCAGAGACACATCAAGCTGACAATCTTTCAGATCTGTAAAAGATCCCTGCAGAAAAAGAAATGACCACAGGTAGAGGCAGGCGAGAAAACAGCTCCTGCAGGGCTGATTTTAGATTTAATACACAAAGAAGCAACCGCCACTGATTGCGTTTACATCAAAAGAGACGAGGAAGAGATTATTTTTGAACCTTTGATTGTCATGAAAAGAGGAGATTTGCGTTGATAGTGGTGATTCCCCAGTAAAAGGGGCCAGTAAAGCCCTCCACTGAAAAGGTCACAGAGCAACTCTTTGGTTTCATTTCTCTCCTGGTTTCTTTCCGTCCTCCGTCTTCCTCCTCAGCACACGGAGCTGCTGTTCCAGAGGTATCAGTGTAGTTTCATTCACACTCTGGAAGTCGGCCGGCAGCTCTTCTCCATGGGGGACAAGGAGACCCAGACTCAGCTGCAGACGGATCTGGGAACCCTGCAGGGAGAGTGGGACAGCCTCCGCAGCCTGCTGGGCCAGAGGACGGACCTCACCGAGGCCATCGTCAAGGTACTCGGTCCACATCCCTGTTAGGTTCTTGTAACTCGCTGTGTTTTTGCAGCAGCGAGAGTGATGCTTTCAGGAACATCTTATCTTGTATGTGTGTTTCACTGAGCTCAGAGCTCAGTCGCCCAATTCTCTGAAAAGTTGGATGTCGTTTGTTGGATTTATCTTGGCGCCCGTCTGTATCTCCGCTGACTTTATTTTATTTTACTGCCTATTTTGGTCTGTGCTATTAATGGGGCATGACTTGGTTTGAACTGAGCCAATTTGGATCTGGTCAGGACTCAAACACCAAGGTCTTGGACTTGGCCTGGAATTGTAATGCTCTGTTGTCAAGGCAGAAGAAAATCCGTCAAATAATCTCTGGTTACTAGTGTTGATATCGTTTTAAATAATATGGATTGTTGGTTGGAAAAGACACATTATGAAATGACATCTTTTTGTCTGCAGTACTTTTTAAACAATTTCATGACATTTTATAGACAAATAGTTAATCGTTTATTGGGGGAAAAAGTTTCTAAATTAATCGATAATGAATAGCTTAATTTTTGCAATTACAATCCACTCTAACTGATGTTTTCTGAACCGTGTATTTTGTCTTATTTTCAGTATTAATTAATTTCAGCCAATGGAATTTATGTTTTGATTTGAGATATTTTTGAATTGTATCCCAACATTACAAAGATTCACGAAATTGCCCCTAAAAATCATCAAGAAATTGAAGAAAACTCTGACAGCGACAGAAATGTACAGAATATCAGTATCGGCTATTACAGTGCAGAATATCTGGACTGTAACAATACGACCTTCCTCTTAACCAGGGATTTAGTTGCCTTTTCTCTCTGAAACCTGCTTCTTATTTGTTTCTGTCGGCCACTTTGTAAGAGCAGGAATCATGTTCCTGTATGTGTTTGCCGTTCGGATGCATGAAACCAAACCAGCAGCCTCCAGTCAGCTCAGCCGGAGAGTCAGATTCCGCTGGTTATTCCAAATCAATGCGATTTTAGAAACGCTATTTGTTGAGTCACAGCATCCGGCAGTGAGAGTGCTGCACAGTTGGCCCCCCTGAGACAGATACATCAGCTTCCTGTCCTCCTATTCTGTGACTCATTTCTATCAAAGAGTTACTAGAATTGTATTATATTTGAAATTCCGTGACTTAAGACTGTCGTTTCAGATTTTTGTCGGATTCCCATTTAAATTGGGAATTTTTTTGTTTGTGTGTTCTATTTGCCAAAAGCAAAAGTAGGTACAAATCCCAGCAACGTCTTCACAGGTCGTACAATTATTCACATAGCTCTGCTTCCACTGGAGGCCGAAGTTTAGCCCAAATTGTCTGGCGTGTTTTACAGTTACACAGTGGACCTGCTGGATGTAGGGCAAACCCATGTTGATGCACACATGTTGCAGGAAAGGCTCATTGTAGCATCCAAAAGAGGGAAGAGAAGGAATATTAGTACATTAATAGCACAGCGGTCTTATGGTTTTGTAAATCTTCCAGCTGTGCAGTGTTTGTGCTCTGCTGCCCGGAATCAGCTGCAGGTAGATGTGATATGCAAGAGTTGAGTGTTTGATTATTCAACCTGGACAGACATCTGGACAGGGACCTGTCCTCTGGATCCTCCGTCCTCCATCTGTCCCCTGTAGCCTCTGACGGTCTCTGTTTGTCTGAGAGCGGCAGAGTTAATCCAATCTGCTCTGATTAACGACGGTGGACACGTTTAGGAAGTCAAAGACAAAGGAGCGCGTCCTCAGAGCCAATCAGTCTTTTAAGAACCCATTGTATTGCTCCGTTTGATTAGTAGGTTTTATTGTGTCTCAGAACTGGGAGCGCTGCGAGGCCGGACTAGCAGGCGGCATGCTGCAGCTGAAGGACATGAAGACCAGACTGAACCAGTCGATGCCGGAGAGTGACGATGAGCTGCAGAGTGCAGAGAAATTCAACAAGGTACATACAGATGAGAGTTGTGTTGATCTCCTCCTCTCACTCTCAGCAAGAAAGCGAATAGAATATTTCCCAAAATGTTGAACTAGACTGTAGACTAATCTATCAATACGTTTTCTATTACATGCTCACATTTATGTGACTTTTTACAGTGTTGACAGCCTGTGAATGCTCTACATTGTGCCAGCGTCCTGCAGCTGACACACTGGGTTAAAAGGTTAATATTCAACTTAAACACAGATGAATGGACCTTTTATTTAAAATGTAGAAACTGTGAGTAATGAGCTGTAAGACGTAGAGCGAGGACATCAGGGAACAGGCATGTAGCCTTCAGGGAAACAATCGTTCAAAGTTCCAAGAGAGCAAAGATAAATAGGTTCGACTCTACTCACCCTCTCTGACCCATCGCAGCCTTTATCCTCCATCCCTTTTTCAGCCCCCCCCGGCCCGGCCTGCAGCCTGTGGCCCTTAATCCTCTCTCTGGGCGGAGAGAACGAGAGAGAAAATAGTGACAAGAGACAGAGAAAGGGGCTGGGCAGAGAGAGCTGTGGAGGGGGTCCCTGACGGTCTGTTGTGGCGGTTGGTGTGTTCTGGTATGCAGGAGAACGAGGACTCCCTGGAGGACTGGGCTGAGAGCCTGACGGAGCTGAGCGCCATGAAGACGGATCTGTCCCAGTACATCATCGCCGACGATGTCCTGCTGCTGCAGGAGCAGGTGGAGCACCTGCACGGTCAGTGGGAGGAACTCTGCCTCAAGGTTAGTCTGCTGGGCTTAATGCACCCATCTCCTGCCTGAAGCTAAAGACAGATGGGACTCGTCTTTTCATAAAGTACCTCAGGTTGTCTTCCAATCACAACCTTTTTAGCGGCTTTAATTTCTTTATTTCTAATAAATCAGTCCCTTTTTGTTGACTGGCCTCCTGACGTTTATATTCCTAACTAGATTTGCTGCTTATGGTTTAGGTGATGTTGACTGTTCACTTATTGGAAGTGTGAAAGTATTTTACTTTGCAGTCCTGTTCGAGTTGAGTTTTTAATCTAGCTCATTAGCATCTTTGCTGTATTTATTTATTTTTTTTAAAACACTTGCATTTGTGTTTATCTGATTTGTTTATCTGGCTTGAATCAAATGAAGTTAAATCACCCAGAAAAGTAATTTCAAGATTTCAATCAAGCAGAGATTCATAGAAAGCGCCTGAACATGGTGGTTTCCCAAAGACTTTTGTTTTTATGGTTTCTTCATTCAATCAAATTGAAAAATTCTAGGTGTCTTGTGTAAACACATTTCCTTACATTTGGCCTTGCATGACTGGTATCTCTGGAAACATTGGGATGTCCACTAAGATCCAATGTAACATCTCATGACTTTGAGCAATGTTTGGCTGCACAGCACGAGTTGGTATTGACAGGACAGTTGCAAAAGCTTGTATTTCAAGTGATCTTGTATTGCTTGGCTTACATTACATCCTCATCGTGCCCCGATAACAGAAAGAGTTCATAACGAGGATGCAAAATCAGAAACACTGGGTGTCAAATGTTTCCTGCCATTTTTAAAAAATCGTCCCTGTGTTCCTTTGAGTCCACCAAAGACCATGTTTAAAAAGCCCAGCTTTAGGACCGCTGACTTTGTGTTATATTAGTGTGTGTGTGTCCCAGAGGGGGGGGGAGTTGGTGCTTTATTAAATCAAAGTTTGTTTTTGAGCAGAGCCATCAGCTGACATGTTTGCCACAGTCCTCACATCTGCAGTGTTTGTGCCGCGCTGCATTTGAATCGGTCATCCGGCAGTAAAAGTCTAAGTCTTTTTAAAGAGGAGTTAAGTTGGTGAATGTTGTGAGTCTTTGAGGGGGACCGAAGGGAACAACAGGGTCTGGGTGGGGATGGATCCTGAACAGATGGTGACAGGAGAGAAATGTTGTAATGAGCTTTTGTATTGAAATGAGTTTGGGGGAGGGGGGAGTAGTAGTGATCAAGCTGAAGCAATTGAAACCAAATTATGGAAGATATATTTTATGGCAAGAGTGCTAGAAACTGTCAGACTCATAGATACCTGCTTTTTTTTGTTTTGTGGAGCTTTGAGCACAAATGGCTTGCATGTAATTTAGGAGCCGTGGTTTGAATATTAGAGGCGTAGCGCTGAGGAGCAGTGGAGTTAGTTCTACATCGTCATTTCCAAACCGTATCTGCGTTACATGTTATTCCCCCTCTCGTTACACAAACTCTGTCCGCTGCCCACGAGCGAATTCACCACAAATCAAATTAAAATGATGTTAGCACAATGGGACCAGGTGCATCTGCATCAGGAATAATACAACATAGATTAGACCCACACAATGAGTATTATGTAACTTATTCCTTCACATCCCCCTTTGTGTCAGGTGTCTCTGCGTAAACAGGAGATCGCAGACCGTCTGAACGCCTGGATCATCTTCAACGAGAAGAACAAGGAGCTGTGCGAGTGGCTGACGCAGATGGAGAACAAGGTGGCGCACAACTCTGACCTCAACATCGAGGAGATGGTGGAGAAGCTGAAGAAGGTAGGGGGCGGCGGCGACACGCTCCCTGAGATAACAGCAGATATGTTAACCGGCGGCTATAGTGGCTGCAAGATTGGATTAATGTCACTTCACACGTTTAGATGGCCGCGGCTGTGAATTCATCATCCGCTGATCTGCAGAGCTGGTGATCAAAGTTCGCTGTGTGAATGAGACGCTCCACCGACGAGAAGGACGAAGCTTCAACCTGGCTGTATTATGCAAGAGTGGACATTCGTGAAGAACGACAAAAACATTTCAAGGCGGTTGTATTTTTGGCTCCATGTCTTAAAAACACGCCGATATTTTTGATAGAATTTGGTAGAAAGTTAATCAGCATTAGGTGAGCTCTGTTTCTTAGCATTCTCAGCAAGTATTTATCCCCCTTCCTCCGCTTGACTCCCTCCAACTTGCTCGGGTGCTTTCAAGTTACGGCGTGATATTTCCCGTAGTGAACATCAATCGTTCTACAGTGACGTTGTTCTGTTCAAGCGCCATCCCTTTACAAAAGGTTTCATCAGCAAAAACGCACAGAAAACCGGTTAATTACGAAGTTGAACATGCAGTGTAGCTCTCTTCCTGTTGTGTTTGTCTTGCCTCTGCACGGTGGGACTGTCGGGGTGGGTGGTGGAGGGACGGTCTGGGCTTTTAAAAAAAAAAGCGAATTCCCTCCTGATTGTTAAAGAGACGACAGCTGTTTGAGCCCCTGCAGGGCCACGCGAGTTTGTTTTGTGTCGAACTCACGACCCTTTGCATTTGTTACGGTGTGTGCGGAGGTGGGGGTTGAGGGGAGTAAAGGCTGTTGGAGAAAGAAACCCAAACCCTGGCGGGGGGTTCGTTCCTTTTCAGGCATTGGAGCTTAAAATTTAGTGTCTCCTGGCAGGAGCTACGTCCTAACAAACTTAAACATTCAGAAGTTGTCATGACGTCTTGCCTAAGGTGGCAGACATGCAAACGTTTTCTTTGTTTCAGGAGTAGAGTTGTTAGGTGTGCAGAAATGTTAATGCGCCACATTTCTGGTTGAGATACAAAAACACGACAAGTTGAAAAAAGTAAACCAACTTTTCTTGTGTCATGAACACTTTCTCAAAGTGTACGGTTTTTATTATGAAGCCGACCCATAACGTCAGACTTATAGCAGTGATTTTATGTGACTATGCTATACATACATACGTATATATTTATATACACTGCTCAAAAAAATTAAAGGAACACGTTTAAAGCACATTACCCATACCAGTATAGATATCCTGCATGTTTTTTTTCCCATTGAGATCTGATCATCTGATCAATGTGTTCCTTTAATTTTTTTAAATATATATATTTATATGTGTGTATATATATATACTGTACTAAATCTGGTTTGAAATGTGAACCTGTGGTTTCTTATCCCATCCTTTTTGTTTCTCCATCAGGACTGCATGGAAGAGATGAACCTGTTCAGTGAGAATAAAACCCATTTGAAGCAGCTCGGAGAACAACTCATTACGGCCAGCAACAAGACGAAAGAGGCGGAGATCAACGACAAGCTGAAGGACATCAACGACCGCTGGCAGCATCTGTTTGACCACATAGAGGCCAGGTAAGGAAAGGTGGAGGGATGAAAGATGGAAGGCCAAACTGTGTGTCCCTCGTGGATGCGGGCAGGTGACGAAGTTTACGCTGAGCGAGTTCGCGAACATCGGAGGTACCATTTGAGCTCCAGCATTTAGCATGTTAACGTTGGCATGCTACCCAAATGTTAAATGCGACCTGCTAAACTTTAGAAAGTTAGCATACAGTAGTTGCTAACGTGCATGTTGCATTTAAACCGTAGCTATGTTAGCTTGGAGTAGCATTTACCACGACAACAGTATCATTCACCTTATACAGCACAGCTGAGTCTGACAAAGTCCAGCTGAGGCTAAATAAAGGTGAAGGTCTGACGGTGAACAGCTGAGCCTGATGAGCGGGGAAACTGGAGGGGAAGCCACTTCTGTTGCCTTTTTGTATCGGAGCTGTACCTTTTATCAGTCACTGTGCTGCCATTCTGACCAGACCAGTATTTTTTCCCTTCATGGGAAACCTCATCACAGTTAAATTGTTTTATAACTGTGGTTCATTGGACTCCATTAATCAATAACTATAAGAGCAGCCCTTCCTGGAAACTGCAGCAGTCTTGCACTTTTGACTTTGGCACAGTGAAAACGGTTCTATAGTTTACTATAAACTATAGGTGCTGCAGCATGAGGGATAAAGTGGAAATTGGCCTGTTTTTATGACTCAGATTTTCGTCCGCTAACTCCTGAATATTTGCTGTTGGACATGCTGAAGGTGCAGGTCATTTGCTGAGTAATGGGCCCTTCTTTCAAGGTGTTTACGTATAGAAATGTTTAGCTTCTCAAAGGTAAGACTCCATTTCCCGTAAAACTTTTTCTTCCCGAACGACAGGCCAGCGAGGTTAAACTGATGTCGGCATTCTTCTGCCTGTTTGTTGAACGTTAAAGGACTCTTCTTTAAATCCACACAGCAAAGCGGTGCTGAACCGAGTCAAGCTGAGCTACAGGGGAATGTTTCCGTGGGGCCTGATGGGTTAAACCAGTCCGGGGGGAGGCGGAGGTGACTTATCCTCCGTGAGAATGGCTGGCTTAGATCTGCCATATGGTGACTGCTCAGTGACCGTGGCTGCTCCGTCCCTCCTCAGCCTCTGTTTTTCTTTCACAGTTGAATTCAAAGGAGAAATTTAAGCATCAAGTTCATCATAAGATGGGTTTGTTTTAAGACTCTGAATTTCTGATTGGTTTAAATGGTCATTTAACCTAGAGCTACACTTATGGCACAGTCACCGATTCGCGGAAATCAGAAGAGCTTCAGCATTTAGCATGTTAACGTTAGCACGCTACCTAAATATTAAATACGACCTGCTGAACTTGAGAATGTTGGCATACGGTAGTTGTTGACGTGCATGTTGCTGTGTTAGCTTGGGGTAGCATTTAGCATAACAACATTAGCATTCCCCTTGCAGCACAGCTGACTCTGAACCTAAATAAAGGTGAAGGCCTGACGGTGTACGTCGGCCCAGCCATGTGGTTCAAGGTGGATGAGGGTGCAGTTCTTTGTCATACCTGACAGGCTGTTAGTACAGAGATGTGCCCTTCTCCATTTTAACAATAGAAGGGGGAGTGGAGAGGAGATGGAGGGTGGCACACAATAGTCCCCTCAGGGACCGACCAGCATAACAAGGCCAAGCCTGTTAATGAGCTGCTGTCGTGTCTGGGATGGAATGTGCAGTTCAGATTCCATCACATACCCCACATTTCTGATGGGCTTGCACGGCACCTGTTGCAGTCGTCATGTTGGCGTTGCAGTTCATCCCAAAGGTGTTGGACAGGATCGAGGCTCAGTGAAGGCCAGCCAAGTTCTTCCACAGAAGCCACTATATTATCATGTTGAAACAGGAAAGGGCGTTCCCCAAAATTGTTGACACAAAGTTGGTAAACAAGCATCCCTAATTTATTAGCACTGAATATGTGTAACATGTATCATAAATACTCATGGTCTTGAGAGACGAAACAGATTGTGGGAAACCCACTGAGCTGAGAAACGTGAGGAGTGTCTCTCCATCCGAGCTGGTCTTCACAAGCAGCTTAACCGTTGTCACATTTACACCTAAAAACCATCAGAGCAGTTTGGGATGCAACTTAGTAAAAGGTTGAAGTTAGATTGCTCAGTTTTCTTTACCACATGATCAGCAATTCATTAGCAATGACCAGCTTTGCTAATAACAATAATGTGTTCCTGAAGTGTCTATGTAGAGATGAGGCTAAAAGTAGCTTTGTTCAGCCTGGTCCGATTCATAGTGAATATTAAACCTTTGTACCGCGAAACCACCGCGATGAGCTGAAACCTAATCAAGAAATGCAGTGCAGTACCGCTAATTGCCACTAGTTGCAAACAGGCTGTATTGAAGTCGATTCATAAAGCCCCAAAAGCATTAGGGTGCATCCAAACAACTAATTTTGCTTCTTCGTGTGTACAAACATGGTAAAATTACAGTACGGACAATCAGGATGACAAAACTATAGATAGATTATAACTTACTGTATATGAAGAATATGGATTTAGGAGGATGTTGAGCACCTCGTCTCCATCATGGATACTTTGGGTATACTACACTAAAAATACAACCTAATCCAGCCCCCCCCCCCATGACGTTTCACTACGTAAAGTCAACCCTCTCTCCTTTTCACCATTTCTCTCCATCATAATCCTCTTCAGCTCCACATGAACAGCAGTAGTTTACAGACATGGACCCTTGCCAGAGTGCTGCAGCACTGTGTCACGCGTTTGATGAGCACTGATGGAGTTCAGACGGAGCTGATTCAGAGTCGGAGATGGTCCCTCGGCCTTTGTCCGGCATGTGACTGCTGAGGTTTGACTTGCCGAGGGATTAGATGCGTTGACACTGGTGCGCTGCTCGCCTTTGTCCCCCAAAACAAACCGGTCCAGCAGCTGCTGTCTGCTGACACGAGCCTTTGTGCCGAAGAGCCCTCGGCCTCCGGGGGCCACCGGGGGCCACCATCCACATCTCCTGATTGTCCGAGTAAGATGCACAGGAGGCAGATGTGGGTCCCCGCTCTCCTCCGCCTCCTCACACCTGGTGCTGCTAATGTGCTTCTGTTATTGCCACTCGGTGTGTTCTTCTCTCTAAACTGCAGTTTGTGGCGTCGTTAATTCCAATATGTGCGTGTTGTTGTTTTGGCAGTTTTAATGCTGACACGAAAGCAACATTGTGCTCGGCTCTGCTTTCAGGTGGTTGTACTGTAGGTCTGGTCGCCATGGCAATGGAGTCGCACTCCTCATGTTGCTGGCTTGGCTCAACAAGAGTTCAGACAAGTTTAATTTTCCAAATACTTTCCCTTTCCATCCATTTCCATCCCTTTCCATGACCGAATGAATATAATGCAAAACCACACACACACACAGAGCATGTGAGCGAATAGGAATAAAATGAGACTCCCGATTCAAGGTCTTTTCATTCCATGTTTCACGCTGTTATGAAATACTGAAACAGGCACCAAGAATTCTCTAATAAATTGTGAAATTCATGGGCGAACTTCTCAGATGGCTCACTGTGCGAGTGTGCTTCGGGCCCACGATGCTCACTGAGGATTCGATGGCAGGATACGTTTGTAAAGTCTGTCGATTATGCGGCCAATTGAAGGAGAGAAAAATCGGGTCCGGTAGGTTTCTACGTGCAAGGAAATTGCTTTGGTGTATTAGAGAGAAATAAAGAATTAAATAAAAGCAGAAAAATCTGCAGAAGAAATATAGTAAAATAAGCTAAAATATGAAAGAACTGCACAATATATCTTTTAGGAAAATAAAGAGCTGTGCACACACCATTACTTTTCAAATCGCTGCCGTGTTTCAGACGTACAACCTCCCCGCTCCCTGTCACACCAGGTGCCAGATATCACATGACCATTGTGTCTAAATAAAGCCATTTACATTATGGACGCCTTCGTCTGAAAGACAGACAGCCATTACCGTTAACAGACAGACGGAGCCGGCGAGGTTATGCATTCCACGTCTGAAAAGGGCTTCAGATTTACACTCCTGCTTTCTTTCTTTGAGCCTTTATTTTTTGTCTGTTTCTGTGTATTTGTGTGTCATTCTTCCTTCTTCTCGTCCACCTGTTGCCGCCTTAACCCGTCTCCATCCTTCGGGGTCTGTAATATATGACTCGTGCTCTCAGCGCGCTGGACCCCAGGCTGATTTATTTGAAACGAAAGAAGGCGGCAGATGGAGGTTTTCCAGCGCGAGGTTCCCCGCTGGGTCTGTCTGTATCAGCAGCAGCTCCGTCCCTGTTTTAATGTCCGAGGTCGAGTCCAGTAACAGTAACGGCAATCGACAGCTGCACCTGTAATCTGCTCAAGACTAACCTGGGCTAACTTTAATGGGCTTCTGTTACTGCGTTCCTGCGTTTTGTTGCAGGATAGTGTCGGCTGTAATGTGATGTTACAGTTTTACAGCCTAAATATGTACTTTTCTGCTCTTAAGTGCCTCAAAGATCTTTGGTCCTGTTGAGCTGGCATCCGGTCAGAGACACACGTTCACACATGAACACACTAACGTTTTGCAGCAGAGTGACATAGTTCTGTTTGGGAAAAGATGTGTGTAACCAGGACTAGTGAAATCCAAAGGTGTAACCTGTAACGTAAAGGTTTCACAGGTCCGGCGGTCACTTTGGAGGCGTGAGGTGACCTTAGGTTCTGAGTTTAATGCTAGTAAAGGTTGTATAGACAGTGTTCCTCAAACAGAAACAGAAAACCTACCCTCAGTTTGAATAAGTCTTTTCTGTTTCCAGCCTGTTAAATGTGAGGATTTGATGCTTTGTGCAAATGTCACATTTCTTTTGGACAGCTGGTTCTGAAGACATCT